>JAOTQP010001179.1:26188792-26200819 GCA_026413545.1 Cichladusa arquata
AGAAGGACTTTGGAAGGAGATGAGAGCAGGGCAGCAGAGCTGGTGAAGGGTCTGGAACACAACTATTTAAGGAGCAGCTGAGAGAGATGAGGTTGTTTAGGCTGGAGAGAAGGAGGCTCAGGGGGACCGGATCACTCTCTACAACTGCCTGACAGGAGAGTGTAGCCCTGTGGAGATCAGCCTCTTCTCCCAGGCAACAAGTGACAGGAGGAGAGGAAAAGGCCTCCAGTTCTGCCAGGGAATGTTGGACAGGAAAAATTTCTTCACCAAAATGGTTGCTAAGCTTGGAACAGACTTCTCAAGGAGGTGGTGGAAACACAAAAACACAACACCATCCCTGAAGGTGTTTGAAAGATGTGTAGATGCAGTGCTTGGGAGTGAACATGTTCTAGTGGTGAACTTGGAAGTGCTGAGTTAACAGCTGATGATCTTAAAAGTCTTTTCCAACCTAAAAATTTCTGTGATTCTATGATTCTAAGAAAAAAAGAATATTTGTACTTGCTCCCACAACAAAACTTCTTACCATAAGCTTTCTCAAGCAGTCACATTGGGAGAACAGTAGGCATCGTTACTTACCTGAGGAGACACAAAATACCAAGTAGTTGAAGTTCATTCTGTGTGATGCCAAACTAGATGAACACTTAATGAAAATATGGGGTGCATTTATCAGTTGCAACTGAAAACATACTTTTGACACTGTGACTTAAAACCCATCCTGGACCACCCCAGCTGGGGAAGTTTCTGAGTTGCAGGTTTCTGTATGCCAAGGGGAGAAATGTTGCTGTATGTTTGCTTGCTACTTATGTCCTTCCAGAAGCATCTGCCAGGGAGGAGATGCTGGACTAGATCAGTTTCACGTCTGACCTCAATGGCTAGCAAGTATTAAAACATTCTGTGGAAACCAGCTGCCAAATCCTGGATGGCTGAAAAGAAAAAAAAAAACCAAAACAGCACATGCCCACTCACTCACAAATTAAAATCTAAAAGAACCCCATATCCAACCTGCATCAAAATGCAGCAGCTGTTTTTGGGGGTAGGAACATAAACCTGACAGTGGTGGGTATGGCCAAGCTCTGTGCTCTCATGAACTGGATCACTGTAATCAGGCAGATTATTTCATTCTTTCCAAGCAGAGCCACTCCATTGCTGAGGAAATAGTCTGTTGGAGGCATGTGTTTTAAAGAGCTGTGTTTCATCCATCGCCTTTCACAGATCCACTGTGCCCTCTCTGCCTTTTGTTTTCAGAAGGGGTGTGAAACAACCTGCTTCTTAGATAAGAATTTATCAGCTGGACGGTTGCCCATACACCAAACCTTACATTCACTCTGCTTCAGACCAAGTCAGGGTTTTTGGTCCCTGGGGAGCTGTGCTCTGACCTCAGTTTTGTTTCTACTGCAAACAGTAGCTGAATGAGTTTATTTGACATTTTAATGATCTCAAAGGCCAAGAAAATAAATACGTATACGCTCTTTGCCTTCAGGTTTTTCTGGTGCTAACCCAGACATGTGCCTCCATATTTGAATTGTGGGACCAGGGCTGATGTGCTGATACACACCATGGGTTATTACATGCACTCATTTTCAGCCTGCTGAGTTAACAGAGTTTTGAGGACAGTCCACTCAAGGTGCATGATTTGGTGAAGCGCCTGTTCAAATGCCGAGCCCTCAAAACCGCAGCGTAATGATAAACAGATGGAGCATGTGTAGACAGCTGCTAAAATCTGTTCTTCTCCAAACAGGATATCATGCTGTCTTTTTTTAGAAAAATGAAACCATATAATGTTAAGATAATTTTTTTTCCTCTGAGCTGAATCCTAACTCTTGAGAAGAATGTTCTGGCCATCCTCTTCTCTTTGCTTCCCTATTCCAAGTGCCACGTTTGGTATCACAGCAGAACACTAGATGGCTATTTTAATGATCTCCCCTGCCTGGTGTGAAGAACCTGCTGATGGAGCTATAGATGCCCATCACTAACACCCAGTGCTGCTGTGCACTGCTTATTCTCACCTGGCTGGTTGAAAGATAGAGCTTAAAAAGCAGCAAGCACAAAGTGGTGGCTGCAGGCCAGACAGTGTTTCAAGGGCTGAATTTTTGCTTTCTTCCTGAACTGAAAATGGGTTGAGTGTCAGCTGCCCTAGAGTTTTTCTGTCTTCTAGAAGAAACTTCAAACAGTGGTTAGGTACCGTTCTCAAATAATATTTTATGGTGAGCTGCTTTTCTTCATGCATGTAGTGGTTAGAGCACAGACCAAACCAAATTCATTTAAAATTCAATACCTTTGTGGTCCATAGATGAAACAAGTTGGGTTCTTCAGACTTTTTTTGTGAGCTCATGGTTTATACTAGATACATCAATGACTTGTAATTCAAGGAAATAATTTAAAATTACCCAGAGGGCAGAACCTATTTTAGAGTCCAAAAGCTGATGCCTGGAAGTATTGTATATTACTTTGCTTCATATTAAATGCCACTGAAACTATTGAGACATTCAGGAAACCCTTTCATTGTAAGTCTGTGCAATTTTAGCTGAAGGCATTGTGGAAGACTTGGACCTTGCTCCTGCCATTTCAGCACAAGATCCTACTTCTGTTTGAAGCACAGCTCTTCCAATCTGCAATGAACTTGGAAATTGTTTTGAGAATTCATGTACCCCCCACTGCCCTTTTTTACCTGTTCTTGAAAATCTACATGGATAATATGAAAATAAAGTTGTTTTCCTTTAGGAAAAGTTATTTTCCTGTCTTAGGAAGTCTTAGGACCTTTGCCCTTGTTAATTAAATGAGTCTGTCATCTTTTAACAGCAACTGTTGTAAGCAGAGGTGAAGAGAGATGAAGCTGAGGGTTTTGAGGCTCTTTTTATGATGTTGAGAAGTGAGTCTTCCTGCATCTAGAATCCCAGTTACCCTTGAATTAATACTTGGTGCTATGTGGAAACTAGGAAATTGAATATGGAAAAATTGTGCATTGTTTTCAAAGTGCTTTTACTAGCATTAAGGATATCTTGTATATTTTGGCTGTGCTTCAGAAAAAAAAAAAAAACGAAAACATATACTAGAAGTTTTTATTTTTATCCCTGAAATTATAACCTACATTTGGGAAGCATAAATGAAGCAAGACTGAATGTAACACAGACAAAATTGCAAGCAGTGGTGGTTACAACAGGGATAATTGTTCTGCCCAAATTATATCAATGAACCTTTCTGTGCTCTCAGTCCACATGTGGGAGTGAGAAGTAAGAGAGGTAGGTGGGGGTGAAGGGCCTGGGGAGGAAGGGAGAACACAGGGTGGAAGAGAAGTGACCCGAACTTATAATTCGCTTTTGGGAATTACATCTGTGTTCTTCAAAAATAAATTTTAAAAACCCAAACAAACCAAAAACAGAAACCCGACATAATTTTAGCGTGTCACTTGGTACAGTTCCTTTTGTCCTGCTGCCCATTTCATATATTTTAACCCTTGGGGAACCAGTGGCATTGCACAGCATGTGAAGTGCTGTGAAGGAAACCGCTGGCGCTGGGCTGGGCTGGCTGCCGGGCTGGGACTGTCTCAGGAAATTCCAAATGAGTATAAATAAATGCTCTGTAGCAACCACTGGGCTCCCTGCCTGCTGATGTGTCAGGACTATGCAGTCCCTTTAAGGCAAAGGAAAGTGTGCTTCAGACTTAATTTGCTGAAAAACTGAACACGGTAACATCCAGGGGTTTCCTTCTCGTGGATTGGTGAGTGAGACCCTCAAATGGGCTTGGGTGAGGGGCTGGCTCTGCTAAAACCAGCCCTTGATGTTCTGACAGGATAGTTGGGATGGGGAGAGGGGTTTGTTCATGTTTTTAACGGTGCTGGGTTAGTCGGGTTGTCTCACAAGTGCTGCCATCTGAAGGGAGTTTGCACTTGGGCTTTCAGGCACCTCTGGCAGTCTCTTTGTTTTTGTCCTTATATACATAGTAGTTTGCTTCCTTCAACAAGCCCAGGTTTTCTCATGGAAGATGGGTGTTGTGAAGGGGAGCAGGGCTGTGCACCTATTTGCTGCAAAGCATCACTTCAAAAGCAGAAAGGTAGCTGTTGCCCTCAAAGTTGCTAATTTCGAATATTTTTCAGAGACATTCAATTATAAGTCACTGGTTTTAGTTATTTGGAATGAACAAGGAGAATTAATTCTAATGGTGACCTTTTCCATATTTAATCTGGTGATTGCTTTTTTAACTTTTTTGAGAAAATCAGTTTATTGGTCCGAACTATTTTAAATGCAGAGGAAAAGCTTTCAATTTTTTTGGCAAATGCAAATCACTTAGGCTTTCAAAGTTTGGAAAGCAATACACATCTCATAGAAGGAATCAGTACTAGGTTAATATAAAGAAGAGGAGGAGGGAACAATTCCCACTATTTGAAATATCATACTGATTATGCAGCATAAACCGTATTTCTTTTGGAGGCAAGCATGTGACAAAACAATGCCCTTCCAGGACTCATAAAAACAAATATTTGTTGAACCATTGTTGCCGAAGACAATTTTCCCATTTTTTCCACTCTGTGCACAGCTGTAGGACGAAACTGAAACTGTAAATCAGTTTTAATACTCTGCAGCAGGTTTATATCCCAGGAGTCCAGGTTCTTTCCTGATGATTTTTCCTGTTACAATAGTTCTATGTATCTGTTCTCCACTTCTCACCTCTTCAGAGACTTATAAGCACAGAAGGGTAATGACATTATAAATCTAAATATTTTGGTTTTGTGATTCAATTGTTCTTGGATAGAAAGTGAATACAGCCTTCTTTTCTTGTGCTTCAGCAGGTAACACTGATGCACCTTTGTGTTAAAAGATGTTTTCAGGCAAACACCCAGCTTGCATCCATGACTTCTTTGGGGAGGTGATTTGGATAAGTAAGAAAGGAAGAGAAGCATTTGGGGGTTTGCTCCTCTTTTGCTTTACCAGCCTCCTACTTGAGTTTTGTGAAGCCCATCCTACTATGTGGATCCAAGCCCTGGACTTTGTAACTATTTTTTCCTCTGTCACTTTTATTGTGATCATGAAGTAGTGTAAAGCAGCAGGGGATGAAATACTGTTGGAAGAGGTGTATGCCATGTTTTCAAGGGCTGGCAAGGGAAGTAGGGGAGCTGGGGTTTCTCCTGAGTCACAGAGGACAGGAAAGTGCTTGACCAACACTGGGAGTCAACCTCGTGTTCATCATTTGCTTTCAGTGTAAGACAAGCTGTTTCTTTCTCAGTTACATTGACTGACATGGACAATTAACGGGACATTGGTGGAGAATGATTTGGGAAGCACATCAGTGAAATGCAGCTAAGGTTCTTTCTGGCTTTTCTGACATTGGACCTGCTGGTTATGCTCAGAGCCACAGGGACACCCCACAGGTGGACTTGTGACAGCAATTTGCAGAAGTAGCCAGCTGTTTTCAGTTGTTTGTGTCCAGAGGTGGCAGTGCTGTTGGTAACCACCATGGCTTCTGCTCTGCTCTTCCTTGCCTGGTGGAACACTGAGCAGACTAAGCTAATGACTGTATCCCTTCCCACCCGTACCCTGATTCCTGCCACTCATAGTCTGACTGCCCTGGGGACCTCTGAGTCAGAAACTGGGATGGAGGCAAAACAGCCTAGCCTCTTAGTTTTTGTGGTTGATGGCCTTGAGGTGGTGCGCACACAAGATGTCCCAGCACAAAACTGCCAGATATTGAGCTATTCTAAGTACATTGAAGAGGAGATTTATTACCAGCCTCAAATAAGGGAGTTGTCAATAATATAAAGCAGATTTTGTGAATTTTGATCGGGGGGCATTTTGCAGTCACTCTCAAGATGCAAGATGGTTGTGCTTTTTACTTCCCTGGGAACATATTTTTCATAAAGAAGATTATCTCTTTATTCAGGGTTAATTAACTAGCACAACTTTCTTATACTATATATTTTCTATTTTAAATTAATTTCTGTTTGAGCTGCAAGTTTTCAGTTCATAGGTTCTAGAAGTAAAAGTTTTAGACATTAAAAAGTCTAGACAGGGTTAAGAGGTGTGTTTTTGGAAGGTGTTATTTGCTTTCAGCTCACAGAAGTAACATTTAGCTGTGGGTATATGATGTTCAGCTATAAATTCTGTAGATAAGTCTTTTTGTACCTTGTGAAAGAAAACTCTTAATGGTGTAAAAATGTGTAATGTGACCTTGAAAGAACCTGTTCTAACACCAGAAGGGCTATTCACAGCATATATGCTGCTTACCTGATTAGCTGGCTGGTAAATATTCTGAGCATTTTCTAGGTGGTACCAGAATGCTGTCATAGCTGGGAAATGCGTACCAAAGAGAAGAATAAAAGCTAGAGTCTCTTCTTAACCTCTACAAGGTTAAGAAATAATTCTGTGGTTGAGGAATTGAGGAGGTGACAGTGGGACATCCAGCCTAGTGCATCCATCTGATCACCAGCACCAAAGCAAGAGCTGGCTAGTCAGACTCACTTCAGTGCAAGGTAAGGTCATGGAGGAGATCCTCCTGAAAATGATGTACATGAAAAATAAGGAGGTAGTTGCAGACAGCCAACGTGGCTTTATAGGGACACACCTGCCCAAAAAATGTGGGGGCTTTCTGTGGTGGGGTTACAGTGGATGGTGGGATGAGGGAAGAGCAACCAGTACCATCTCCCTGGACTTGTGCAAAGTATTTGACACTGTCTCACACAAGACAGTCTCTAAGCCAAAAGATGTGGATTTGATGGATGTATAAAGAATAGGCTGGATGTTTGCACTCCAAGAGTTGGGCTCAACAGCTCAAGGTCCAAATGAAGATCAGTCACCTCCCTCTCACGGGTCAGTATTGGGACTGGCACTGCTTAATGTCTTTGTTGGTGACATGATCAGTGGTAGCACCCTCAGCACATTTGCCAGGGATACCAAGCCACGTGGTGTGGTCAGCACTCCAGAGGGCAGGGATGCCATCCAGAGGGACTGACAGGCTTGAGAGGTGGCCTGTGTCCTCAAGAACAATAAGGCCAAGCATAAGGTTTTGGGTTGGGGCAATTCTGAGCACAAATACAGGCTGAGCAGAGAATGGACTGAGAGCAACCTGGGAGAGAGGGACTTGGGGATGTTGTTTGGCAGGAAGCTCTAAATAAGCCAGCAATGTGTATTTGCAGCCCTGAAAGCCAACTGCATCTTGGGCTGCATCCACAGAAATGTGACCATCAGGTCAAGGGAGGTGATTCTCCACCTTTTCTCCACTCTTGTGAGACCCATCTGGAATACTGTGTCCAAGTCTGGATCCCCCAGCATAAGAGGGATGTGGACCTGCTGGAGTGAGTTTGGAGGAGGGTCACTTAGATGATCAGAGGGCTGGAGCATCTCTCCTATGAAGATAGGCTGAGAGAGTGTGAGTTGTTCAGCCTGGAGAAGTGAAGCCTCCAGGGAGACCTTCCTGCAACATTCTTAGCACCTGAGAGGGGGCCTACAAGAAAGCTGGAGAGGCACTTTTTATGAGGGCATGCAGTGATGCTTTTAATGGTATTTGCATTGTGGCTGTGTTTCTCTTATTGCTGTAATCATCCTATTTCTAGAAACAGCATAGTATTAACAGAGCAAATAAATTCTTTAAATTCCTTCTTTTACCAATGTTGCATGGTAAATGGGCCATCTTCACCCAGTGCCCTGTGTTTGTGTTCCCAGCACAAGCAAAACACAGCAGTCATCTGAGCTATCTCTCTTCAACTGATGCTGCTTATGTTCATTGAGTTAAGGTACTGTCCTCAACTCACATCTCTGCAGCTTAACCACTGCAAATGTCTGAGCTGGAGCACCTACATCGTCAAACAATACCCTGTTTACTATAAAGTGGTGTAGCTCCATCCCTTCTCTGTTATTATCGGAGAAGTTGCTATCCCCCATTTTCTGATTTCACCCCCCACCCTAAGCACTGAGTATTTAGATGTCAGATTTAAAAGTCAGCTCTCCAGCTGGGGTATTGACACATAAATTTTGAAAAGTAATCTAAAAACCACATATAAATGTTTTCCCAGTTTTCTACTCCTCGTTTTTCTTTCAGATTAAATTTGCAGCAAACATTTTACACTGGAGATTTATTTGTTTGGTAAAATGTGCAGTGAATGCTCCTCTGTAGCAGGAGAATCCTCCATCTCTGTAAGTGTGGGTTTGGTAGCATGGTCTGTTATTCCTCTCTGGGGATTTCTGGTTTGGACTGCAGTACCCCATACCCAACAGTATCAGGTGCATCAGGAGTTAAATCACATTTTCTTGGAGCACAACTGTAACTGAGTATGAGCGAAACATATTAGCTTCCTTACATGGCAGTATTTACTGGTTGGTTTTGCATGGCAGAAAAAGAGAAGAAGGTGTTATCAGCCACACCCACGGTAGTGCTGAGGTGCCTTTCCTCCTTGCACAAGACGAGCAGCCAGCTGGGGCAGTGTGTACTCTACACCTGTACTCACACACTGCCACTTAGTGATTTAACTGCAAAGAGAAAAATACAACACTTGATGTTCCTGTTGTGTCTGGAAAAGTACAGAAATTACTTGTTGTTTCTGTAAGTTTTTCTCTCTAGGTTCTTGGAATAAAAAAAGAAAATATCTTTTAGGTAATCTGTTTAGTTTTTGGACTTTTCCCCACCAGCACGTTTGAAAACAATGGAGACCTAGATTGAATTGTTGGGGAGCAAGTAGTTTCATGGCATCTTCTTTATATTGCTAGCCAAGAGAAAACTGATGAAATGAGTGTGGAAGGTTAAAGTCTATTTTCCAAGAGGTTTTATTGTGGTTGTTTTGTTTAACTTATTCTCAAATCCCAACACTTGAAAATGAGAATGAAAGAAAAATGGTCAAATATTCAGTTTTGGTTTTTTTGAGGGGAAAAAAAAAGTACTTGGCCTCATGAGTTTTGGATCTTTTCAGAGGGTGAGGCTGATATTTACATATGGTAAAGTGAAGAAGAACAAAGGTAGTATTTTGGAGGTGGGGGGAGAAGGGGAAAATTCACTAATTTATTCTCTGTTGTAGTAAGGAATCAAAAAGTATTTTGATCAAATAACTTTTTTTTTTTTAAATTCCTTTTCCCACCCCAGATAAGCTTTCAAAATGAAGTTGAGCATATAAAAATACTGATTTGACTCCATTTATGCCAACTATTGCCTCTGTATTTTTTCCTTTGCCACATTCTGTATGAATTATGCCACAGCTCTGGAAGGAGACTGTTATTCATAACAATATTTCAATGAAAAATACTACTTTAAGAGCAGTCAGATCCATGATAAAAATGTTTTAGAGCAGATATCATAACCAGATGGGGAAAGCAGGCTTAGCATGTGATATCTGTATCTTTAAAGGCACCTCAGACTTTCAGTGTTCTCTTTGCTCTCTTTGCTCAGTGCTTCTCTTTGCTCTTCTTGGACCCTCCAAGGCAGCTGTACAATAAAGGTTTTCTAGCTTGCAGAACCAAAACTCAATGTGTGCCCACGTTTCCCTTGCTTTTGTCTTCCTGAGAAGCCTTGTAGAACAGAAAATAAATATTCTATTCCTTTTCCAGTTCTCCTGGTCTGAAAGCTGCCATGATTAGTGTGGACTCAGGTAGAGCTGACTCAATATTTTAATATACTGATGTTCTTGTGTAGTGCGGTGGATAGGATATAATTTAATAGAAGTTGGCAAGACTGGGATGTTTGGACAGAGCCAGTCCCAGCAGTACAGAAAGTGAGAATTGAGGAGTACATTTTTTAAATGCTACTTGTGTCCTGCCCATGGTTATCCTGTACCAGGGAGAGGGAAATGAAGTCTTTGTGTACTTCTGGAGAAATGCATTAATAATGACAGTACCACAATGAGGTCTCTATGCTTCACAGAGTGTTCTGCTTCACTGGTACTGGCTTTAAAACATGATGTGTTTGTGTCTCATTGCATTTGGACTTGATGATTTTAGAAGTCTTTTCCAACCTTCCCCTTCTATGAAAAGAAGTGTGTCTACAGCATTTCTACAGACAAAAGTGTATGTGTTTGTGCATCTGCACATGTGATTAATATTTGCCTGATATACTGCAGAGGCTAGGGAACAGTACTGACTTCAGCAGTGTCCATGCTCAACTGGCCAAGGATGAGAAAAGGAGCCCAGCAAGAGTGTTTGTACGGTGTGGTATTTGCTGCAATACTTCTCTGTGTGTGGGCATAGGAATCTTTGGCTCACTTGAGGTCTTTGGGCATAAAGGGACACTCCTTCCTCTGAGATTAATCTGGGATACCTGCTGAAGTAGCATTTGGTACTCACCCACCACAGCTAGGAAGTAAATGTACCCATGGTTCATCCATGACCTCAGAGCTGAAAAGGGCTGCACCCTTACCAGGTGTCTATTAATTTCATTTTTATTAGATTTTTTTTCTCTTTTGGAACCAACAAAACCATTTTTATTGCTTCAAAACAGCCATCCATTTTGCTTTGTTTCACGTTTAACAGGCACACCCACTTTGGCCCTTTTTCTGAGACAAGAGAATGCACAAAGGCTTGGCACAGCTCCTGCACGCTGCATCAGTGTTGTGCTGTGGTCGTGGATTGCAGGCCTGATCCTCTTTTGTCTTAAGGAATCAAGAGGTGTCTCCAGGGATCAGCTGGCAATCAGGGATCACATTGGTGGAATGCTCACTGTGTTGTTTTAAGGAGAAGCAATAGGCACTCAGCACTCCTGTGCTTTTCCCACATACAAACTGCGTCCTGGCAGTGCTGCCAGCTTAAGCTGAGGACCAGACAGATTCCACTGTGAAGAAACTGCGCTGTCTGCACGTGTTGTGGAGAAGTTTAGTGAGGGATTTAGTGTCAGTGTGGTTGTTTCTTTATTACTGTTTATTTTTTATGGGTTTCTATTGAGCCATCTTAATTCTGTGAAGAAGAAAATACATAAGAGATCCCAGTTTCACTCCCATGACTGGACACGAGATTTTGTCTTTTAGAGGTTTTATGGATATTTTTCAAAGGATGCATTAATTCTTAAGTCCTAGGCCCTTCACAGAGGAAGGGCCTGTTCTCCCCTACCCCATCCAACACTTACGTATTGTGCCCAAGGACAGTTTAGAGAAACTGTTTGACTTCACTGGTGTAGTGATGGGAAAATCAGAGATGTTGCTGGCTAGGAAGACAAGGACCAAGACAAGCAAAGGAAAGGAACTGGGGAAAATGGGACAACAGGTAAAACTGATGTAACTTGGATTCTCATGGGCTGGGTAAAGTGACTAGAACCAAACCTGAGATGAGGGGTGAGAGTATAACCAGATTTTGGTCTAGAATTGGTGGCTCAAGCAAATGGATAAAAGTAGAGAAAATGGTTTAGAAATCCAAAGTATGAGAAGAAGGCAAAAGAATCCAGAAGGGTACAGAAAATGAGGGACAAGGAGAGAGTGGGCACAAACCTAGGGTGCAGCAGAACCAACCTAGGGTGTGGAGCTGTGGGGTGTGGAAGGGAGAGAGTTGTTTGTCTGCAGGGAATGGAGCCAGCATGAGAATCTGGGAACAGAGTACTGACTTCAGGGAGGAAGAGAAGTCATTTAGAGAATATGCTCTCATCCTCTCCGTGGCAGTGGGATTCCTGGAGATTTTTCCCCTGCCTGACACTGAGGCAGTCCTACTGGACAGAACTGAGCTGTGTGTCCTCATATGTCTGAAGTGTTTTTGTACGCGTGTATTTTTGCTTCCAGTGGTATTTAGACGGCTATTTTGGGTGTATCTGTAAGTAAATACCACACCACACTGACACTCCTGTCTTTCAGCAGAAACATGTGGTCTGGGAGGGTTGTTTGTGTCTGTCTACGCTGCAGAACCGAGGTACTAAGATGACCTGGTCGAGCCCGCTGCCGTGGCTCTGCTATGTGCGTGTCTGTGCCTCCATCCTATTCTTTTCCCGAACCGGGGATGGCAGGTTCTTCTTGAGCAGCGTCCTCCTCCCAGCTACAGCTCGGATGTCCTGCCATAGCCAAAAGCAAGACGGATCGCCATGAAAGCAGTTACACTGTTTGCAGCCAAAGCTTTCCTTAAGTATGCCAAGGAGACT
>JAOTQP010001179.1:26226272-26236807 GCA_026413545.1 Cichladusa arquata
ATCCGTAAAAGCTATTTAAATAACGGCATTCAAAGCCTTGGGAGTACTGTTTAAAATAACATTTTTTTTTTTCCCCAGAAGAAACACAAAAAAAAAAAAGTGCTCATGCTTTATCACTGCTTGTCCCTGTGGTTATTAGGGTTTTCCTCTCCTCTCTTTGCAGGCTGGTCAGACTGCACTGATGCTAGCTGTGAGCCATGGCCGGATAGACATGGTCAAAGCTTTACTGGCCTGCGGTGCAGATGTCAATATCCAGGATGATGAGGGCTCCACAGCTCTGATGTGCGCTAGTGAGCATGGACACGTGGAGATTGTTAAGCTTCTGCTGGCTCAGCCTGGGTGTAACAGCACCCTGGAGGACAATGTGAGTTGCCTTTCAGTGCTTCTGAAAACTGCTTGGGTGAACGTCTGACTCCGAGTGCCAGAGTACCAACCACATGAATCTTCTGCTTAATTGCTAGCAAGTGCTATGATTGTTTGGCTAGTATTTTTACTGTTCTAACAGACGTACCTGGTAGCAATTTCTGTGGTTAGCTGTAGATGTTTAGTGGCCAGAACAGAAAAAAACCTAACATTTGTTAGCTCATAGTAAAACATCTTTCCCTCTCACATTCCTTCCCCCTTTCAAAGGAGTTTTCCAGTTTCGTTTGTGGACCTTATGTGGTGATTTAGGGCCTCACTATGTTGCTTTTCTGTGCCCATGGCAAACATCAGCCCTACAATTCTCTTGAAATTATCTTCACACTGTTCCTATACCCTAGCTTTTGAGACTATAGGTTCAGTCTTAGTCAGGAAGCTACACTGTTCTGACAATAAATGGATACAGACTGTGATTTCTGTGCCAAGTGAGACACCTGCGTATTTCTTGTTTTCAGGGATCCTTGCAGCCTACACTGTCAGCAGACAATTTGATCTGTAGATTTCTCAAGCTTGAAAACATTGACTTAGCTTGTTTCTTGCCACTGCTATGTTCTCATTAACAACATTTCTTGCATACTTTTCCTTTCTTCCTATTCCTTTACCCACTGAACACTGAAACGGAGCCTGGGTTTGGGATTTTGGAGGGCAGTGGGTGGGTGGTTGTTGAAGCTGTTGCAGAGAGACAAGGACAATTTCTCTTCATTCACCCATCTGCTGCAGGGGGCAGCTCAGTTGCTCACAGTGCTAGTGGTGTGGAACATCTGGCTGGAGAGGAAAATATAAGAAGACCTCAGTCTAACAAACACTTTCAGAAGCAGTCTAGATTATTGCTGTTCAGATGCTATTAGCACTATCTGATATGAAATCAATAATTACAGTCTTTATGGGGACATGATATTTAACTATTCCTGTGGCCCGTTTGATACTTTCCCAAGCACAGTTTGACTGCTGCTTATTCACAGATTTGTCTGTGCTATGGGATTGAGATTTTTTAGCCTTGCCCTAGCTATTCTGAGTGTCACAATGATTCTTTTCCAGTCTGCATGATCAGTAGTAAGGTGAGCATCACCCTACTAATGTGTGCTGCAGGGATTCAGCACCTCTCTTTAAGAGCTTGTGTTGACTGGAGAATGTTAGCTGTGCATTTGTCATGCATTATATTGCATTGTAGTAGACAGCTCTTCTAGCTCCCTGTCTGTTCAGGACAATTAGATTTATGTATAATTGCTCCCTTTAGTCTCATAAGAAGACTTTCCATGTGGATGCTGTCCATTGCATCCCATTATGAAAAAAGGGTTTACCATTTAAAAACTGGTGCCAACTGTTCCAATACCAGTGCTACAGCAGTGGCTGGCATGTGTGCTCCATCCCTTGAGACATTTCAAATACTGGCATTATTGTAAAGACTTCTGTGTGCAAGAGCCAAAAGCCAGACAGTGAACCAAGCACCAAGTTTCACATCACAGGTTGCCTGACATCTATGTCTTCCTGGACCAAACATGGTCCAAAGGAAAAACAGCAGATCAGTAAAATACTCTTTCAGCTAAAATACTTTTTGCTTCTAGAACCCTCAACTCCTGTGGTTTTTGAAAGCAGTGGTATCTTCTGAGAAATGGAGGTGGCAGTTTTTGACTAGGAAAGTTTTTTTGTTTGTATTTAGACTTCCATCAGGGAGCATATGGAGTTATGAGTGCAATTTCTCTTAGCGTTGATGGGAGCTATACCACAACAATTACCATTTTAACACAGCAATTATCATTATATTTGACTAGCATTTTTCCCTCCCATATCATCTCTTCTACTTGTTATTGACATTGTAGTTTCTCTGAGACAGCCCAATCTTCTGGTCTTACACAGCACTACATGTAACGTTACTGTGATAATAGTGTGCTCATTCTTCCACAGCAATAATTGAGACTCCTTGTTTAGAGAAATTATGAGGCTTTGACAATTGGACTGCCTCATAAAACAGCAGTGCAAGGCTTAAAACAAAAGAAATTAAACAAGACTCTAAATTAACCTGTCTGTTTGAGCAGCAGGGTCTCCACTTAATAACTTCACTTCTCTGTGGGCTGATGGGGCTTTTACAAGATCTGTTAAAGCATACAAACACTAATTCTCTTGTTTCTTCTTTCTTCTCTCAGGATGGCAGCACAGCACTTTCAATAGCCCTGGAAGCTGGACATAAGGACATAGCAGTTCTCCTCTATGCCCACGTCAACTTTTCCAAAACCCAGTCACCGGTTAGTACACAACCTCCTGTAGGTTATGTTTTAACTTGCTGCTGTTGCATATAATAGTGAAATGTAAACGAGAAATTTACTCCCTGACAGCTCTGCAGCAGTACAGCTTGTGAAATTCTGAGTTTATTTGCAAGATAATTTCTGTGTTATTAAGTGGAATGTACTTTTTAAAATACATGTTGACTGCAGAAGGCTGAAGCCTGGCTGAGGGATAGTTCCTGCTTCTCTTCCTAATCACCAAGGGGTACAGATAGCTCGCTAGCAAGGTTCACTGATTCTGGCTAGTGTGCAGAGATGCTGTTGTATCATTTTAATGGTAATTATTGCCCTGGAAACTGAAACATAGCTGTTCTAGGTGTCTTGGCTGCTATCCACCCCTCCTCTAGCCCTGACTCACTCTCCTGATAAACTGCTGCTAAACACCTCAATGTCTAGATAATATGTACTTGCAGTTAGTAGGCTGTATGATAGCTGGCACTTTTCTGCCTAAAATTTAAAAAACCCAAACCATCTGTACAATTAAAGGTAAGGAATTGAACAGAGTAACTCTGACTGTTGTGTTTTCTATCTGCTGGCTGGAATAATTTCTTTTTGATTAACTGTTCTTTCTTCTTTTTTAGGGCACTCCGAGGCTTAGCAGAAGGACATCTCCTGGTCCCACTCACAGAGCCACATTTGAGTAGTAGTGCATAAATATCTGTAAAAAAATCTCTTCGCCATCTTTAAGCTGCTAAATGTTACTGTTTTACTGAGACAGATACTGAATGTAATTGTCTTGTGCCTGAACTCACCAGCAAAGTGAAAGCAGAGATCTAATGCTAAAGGTAGAAAACCATAAACTTGAAGCAAGCATATAGTTAAGCGGTGCTCAGTGGAGAACCTTAGCCAGAACTGTTCTTTTCCTCACATACTCATCTTTCTGTACACTGGCATAAATCCTGTTTTTCTTTGTTGTAGATTATCCTTTCTTATGTTATGTGCAGACTATGACTTCTAAAGCTGTCCATGCAGGGGAGTCCCAGTGGCTTATTTTTAGTCATTCTAAAACATATTTACTGTGCCTAGACTTCATCACAGTAAACTTTTCATAAATTTCATTCCAACATGATTTTCATGTTTTTAATTACTTTGAAATTCAGAAGTTGCAGTTGCTTATGTAGTCAGCTCCATGGATCTTGAGCTGGTGGGTGAGTGGGTAGGTATTGGGGATAGAGCCTCTTGTCAGGTCTGAAGTTCACTAAATAAGTTGTTGCTAATTGGGGATAATGTATAACTTTTTATATAAAAGATACTAGTATCTATAAAATTAACTCACACAGTATTTTCAACATTTTATATTCCTTAATAATTAAAACCTACATGAAGAATTACATGTCCTGTTACCATATTTTTATTAACTGTTTCAGTCTATAAGCTCCATACATGTTTATTGGAGAATAAAATTAGAGGTACCAGCTGTATATTCCCCTTGAGTGGAATTGAGTGTAGTTCTTGGTGCATATTTATGGAATGCTATTACCTTGTCACATTCACTTTAGTCAAGTGTATTGAATTGTTTGAAGTGCCTTAGACTCTTGCCATATTTTCAGAATAAAATTTCATTATGCTGTTTTACTCCTCTCCTGTTTTACCTGTGATTTGTCATCATCCAGAAATGCTGCACATTACAACTGCAGCAGGAAAACAAGCTAAATTGGTAAATCAAGGCGGGGAGGACTGGACAGTGCCCACGTGAGTTTTTTTTCTGCTGACTGGAAGAGCTTTGCGAAGATGATCTGCCTTTATTTGTCTTGCACAGGCTGCACCCTTTGCTGTTTGGTTGAGAAGTGACCTCTCTCAGCCATCTGAAGCATCTTGGGGACGTGTCAAAGGACTGTGTTCAAGCAGTGTACTTGAACTGAAAAGTAGTTAACTGAAATAAAACCCTTTGGGCTTTATCTTACAAACAATCTGTCAGCTTGGTGAAGGGAATGCTTTTTAGATGGCATGGAAGCAAGTCCAGAGCTAATGTGTGTGTATCTTTGCCAGTTCTGGCCTACCTGATGAGACAGGAACACACCTCAGTACCTCCTTCAAGGGATCTGAACAGTTACTGTTCAAATCTGTTACTCTCTGTCCTTTGTCCTTCTCTCCCTAAGTCCTTATCAAACAGCTTTTCCTACATAGTCCCTTTGAAATAGGGACCCCCTGAAGCCATTCTCACTTGGCCCACATTGACTTGGTGACTTGGCATGCCAAGAACTCTCGGTGAGCCAGATGTGGTTTGGCCCAGCGCTGCACGTAGGGTGTGATAACCAGTGCCCCAGTGCTTGGAGTGTCTCCTGGGCAAAGGGCAGCTGAAGGATCTCTTATGGGGGGGACATAGCACAGTGGTCCCAAACAAGCCCCCTGCCCCTTGATGTCAGTCAGTTTTTACTCTTGCACCTCTCTGGCCAACTTTCCTTCTCACTCGTCACTTAGCATCTGTTCATGTGTGGATGCTCTCTCACCTCGATCCTACATACAAGGTATAGAGGCCTGTGACCCAGCAAGCCAAATTACTGTGAAAATAAGGTCTTCCCTCTGACACAGGACTGACAGCAAAGAGCATCAGCAGCAGGAAAAAAAACTAAACAAACAACAAAACATCAAAAAATGTCTCTCACTTTGCCTTCTCTCAAGAGTCAGTGGGTGCAGGCTGTCCTGTGTAGCAGGGTGGTGCACACAGGCATCCACCCAATAACCCGAGATTGTGTCATACACAGTACACAACAGCAGTGCAAGGTTCCCGATGAATTCCTCATTCACTTAGGATCTGGGTGGTTTTATAACTAAACAGAATTAGTGCAAGTCATATCTCCCTGGCTTGGGCATGGCAAGAGCTGCTTTTGAGTCTTTTTCAGATCTGTCTGGAAAGCAAAGTCAAGATAATCTGCTCTTTTCTTCCTGAGTTTAAAATACGGGGCTAGAGATAAACAAATCAAGCTGAAGAAGTGGAGAAAACAGATGACTGCTTTAATCTTTCTCCAGAACTTTATCTAGTTTTACAGAAAATCCAGTTCACTTATTTATACACGCTTGCCTGTATCTCATGGATTAAATTCTTGTCTAGCAAAGAGACCTACTGCCAAGACAGAATTTGGAGAACGAAGAGGTTTCTGATTTCCGTTGTGCCAAGAGTGCAATTTTTATTTAGCATTGTGTTGACCAAAACTAGACTACTTGTGCTTTTTTAAGGGAGTTAGTGATCATACATTTAACTCTCATGACAGTAATTTTAGGTAACTTTAGAAGAGCAGGGTGTTGGACTTTATGTGTCTGTTCTAACTTGAAATATGCTGTGATTCTTGATGGCAGTTTTAAAGCATGTAAATTATGCTCCAAAGTCTAACTTTGATAAAGAGTATGTTGAGCCATCTGATAATGTCCTCTTTACCAGTGCCTCTGTATTGCTGTAGGAAATAGGTTAATTAGTAACATGTCTAATAGGTCTTTGCCCCAAATATAGTTTTTAAACTATGATCTCTGTTGTTGTGCTACTGAGCTTCATTTGCACATGCTATTTGTACATACTGTAGCCTAACCCCCTCTTTGTACATAATGGAGCTAAAAAAAGAATGTAAAATGCCCATGAATAATAACTTTCTAGAGGAGAAGGCCATGACTGTTATTTTCCATGTTGGAACAGATTTCTGTCTCTCCCTCCACAAATCAATGGGAGTCCTGGGCATGATGGGATTCCTGGATGTGCAGCTATCATAGAAGGGTTTAAAACAATTAGTCCAGTAGTTTAGGTGATTAGTGACACAGGAAGAATCACCAAATGTACTTTAATACTTTTTTTTTTTTACCTGCAACAATAGCATAAGGAGAGTAATGTGGAATAAACATTCCTTCCTTTGTTTGTTTTGTTTTCTTCCCCCAATCCTGAATACAATTGGTATATCAGAAATTAAAACATTTTCTAAGTGGCAGAAATCTGTGGAGGAATCTGACCACCCTAACACCATACAAATGTCAGACTATGCAACTTGGAGTGCCTGAATTTATTTAGATGCCATTTTCCTGGTAAGCAAAAGAACCTAACTGCCTAGAGCTTCAGAAAATGTTAGATGAAGCTGGAATCAGCATTTCTGTGCAATGTTCAGATTTGTCCCAAAACCTCATTTTTCTGCGCTAAAATGCCTTGTTAAAGAAAAGTGACCCCAGTTTTAGTTGTATGGTGAAGAGAGGTATTCTGGTATATGCCATATCTGAAAGATTGCCAAAGGGAAACAAAATTTTCAATGTGTTAGGGAATATAGGTGAAAAGTACAAAGTTCACTTGACTATTTTACTAAAGCCAGAGAATGTAATTTCTGGCTTAAAATCCCATTAGGGTAGACTTAATGAATTAAGCACTTAAAAAAATAAGAAGTACAAAATAAGAATAATTTCTTCCCTTAAAATTTTGTTCTCTTAAATGGTGTCCCAGCTCCAAGAGGTGACACCTGAAGCAGTTCATACTGTGGAAGTTGGGCCCTTCCCCAGGAAATAGTTAAGAGGTTTCCAAAAGTCTTTGTATCCACTGATGTGCTCTGCAAGCCAAGTTTAATTCCACCTACTAATGCTGGATGGCATCTATCACCGGTGCTGGGATTAAGGGGTTTACCATGCATACCAGCTCTGACCTGAGCTCCCCCTGCACACCCTCACTGGCATTTGTTTTCAGGTCAGGTCATGATTGATTCTCAGTATATCCAAGCATGATGTTGTCATCACCTTTGAACTCCGACTGTCAGTGAATATGTAAGAGATGGGCAATTTTTCAAGATTGTAAAATATGTCACTGTCTTTTTCCATTTACATTGTCATACATTAAGTGAGTCTGTCACTTAAAAATTGAGAGTTACTGGTATGAAGTTTTACATTAAGGAAACAAGCCAACAAAATATTAATCAAAATCAACAACTGAAGAAAGCATTTTTTGCAAGACATACTTTCAGAGGTTTTATCTTCTTGATACGGCTGGAAGAACTCAAGTTATTTTAGAAATAGCTTTTTAGTCCATTTCTCCTGGTGTCTCATACTTTTGGCTGAGAAGTCTGTCAGAAGTCCAGTTCAACCATGGTGTGAATTAATGCAAGCCTTGGCATCAATCCCTGACACACAGGACTAGCTGTTTCCTGGAGGGGAAGCAGCCCAAACATTACAGGCATCTTCCTGCCTTTGAAAGGCAGCAGAAAAGCTGGCCAAAACAGCATTCATGCTCTTACTGCAGCTGCAGATAGCTCTCCTCAGTGGACTCTGTGCCTGCATGCAGGTCTGTAAACCTCATCCCTTCCTGCTCTTCTGTGGGCACCCAGGTGTGTTAACTACAAGCATTTCCTCATTAAAAAGAGATGCTTTCAGTTGTTCAGTTCACATGGTGATGCTTGGGCCTGTTTCTGAAGGTCTAAGGTGGGACGAGGGACAGAAGTAAGGGGCCAAGGAGCAACGTTAGAAGACCTGCAAGGAGGATTTTGCATTAAATATTTTTAGAAATTGCCACAGAAATTAGAGGAAAGGGGTCCCCAGTTTCAGGTTTGTTTTGTATTTCAGTTTGGGATTGTGGAAGTATTAACCTTTACTACCCACAACTTAAGTCAATTTTAATGGAAGTCAATTTTAAAATTTCTGCCTTACTTCACTTTGGCTGTAGTGTCTTTGTGCACACATACACTGAACAGAAGTGCCTGGTTAAAGCTGAGCCACCTGCTTGGTTGTAGTTCATGTTACATCATCCAGTGCATCAATACCTTGAATACCACTGGACAGTAAAGTGCTGTTGAAGGGGCTGCAGAATTACATGCTACCTCCACAAATATTTGGGAACCTCTCTCTAAGAACTAATCAAGATTTTGTTGGTGGTTTTTTGTTTTTCAAAGATGACTCTAACAACTTCTTAAAGTTGTTTGTAAAAGAGTACATCTGTTTTCCCGCCAGGTTGTTAGGTAAAGAAAACGAAACACAAAGCACAAGAAATAAGTCATGCTCAAAGTAGTATTGTTTTACAGCTGTATACATCTGTGGTGGGTTGCTCCTGGATGAATGCAAGATGCCCACCAAAACAATTCAGTCACTCACCTCCTCTGATGGCCAGGGAGAGAGAGAAAAGTCTGGTGAGGTGGGATATGGACACATGGAGATCACTCACCAATTACTGCCACAGGCAAAACAGATTCAGGAAGATTAGTTTAATTTACTGCCAATCAAATCAGAGTAGAATTATCAGAAAATAAACCCCAAATCTTAAAACACCTTCCCTCTCCCCTCCCTTCTTCCCAGGCCCAAGTTTACTACTGGATTCTCTGCCTCCTCCCCACCACTGGCACAAGAGGACTGGCATGAGGCTTGTAGTTAGTCCATTAAGTTGCTTCTGCTGCTTCTCCTTCCTCTTAACCTTGCTCCAATTCACAAATTCTCCACTACGAACCCTTCCAATAGGCTGCAGTTCTTCCCTCTAGTGTGGGTCTCCCACAGGATTACAAGTTCTCCCAACAAACCTGCTCCAGCATGGGCTCCTCTCTCCATGATACACAGGTCCTGCCGGGAGACTGCTCCACAGTGGGCTTCCAACAGGGTCACAGCCTCCCTCACATATCCACCAGCTCTGACACAGGGTTCTGCACAGGCTGCAGGTGGATCTTGGCTCCACCAGGGATCTCCATGGGCTGCAGGGCACTGCTGCCCCACCACGGCCTGCACCAGGGGCTGCAGGGGCATCTCAGCTCCAGAACCTTGAGCACCTCCTCTCCATCCTTCTCCACTAACTCTGGTGTTTGCAGAGCTGTTTCTCTCAAATGTTCTCACTCATCTCTTCCAGCTGCTGTTGCTGAGCACCTTTCCCCCCTTCTTATACATATTCTGCTTGAAGAGCTATCACTGTCACCAAGGGGCTCTGCCTTGGCCAGCAATGGGTTTGCCTTGGAACAGACTCTGGCTAGGTTGAATGTGGGGAAGAGTTTAGCATCTTCTCACAGAAGCACCCTGCTACCAAAACCTGGCCATATAAACCCAGTACAACAAACCTTTGTCAATATATCAGATGGTTCCTTACTATAGGTGATTAATGAATTCTCAAAACTTCTGTTGTAAGTGTTCTATTTCCTTAACTATTTTCAATTCTTCCTGTTGAAAGAAAAAGCATGTTTCCACACACCAAAACTCCCACCTCATGCATCATCCCTGCAGAGATCTCAGGAATGAGAAGGCCATTAGGGAAAACAGGAGTCTTTAGGTAGTTGTTACCTGCTGTGAGCACTTCACCTGGGGCCTTAAAGCAAGTGGGGGGCACTGCAGGCCAGCTTGATTGACCTTTCTTTCTCTATCATTTTATCCACAGGTGCTTTCCTGCTTCACCCTGTGCCACTGGGCAAACCATATCTCTGTGTTTGTTAGCCAGTACCAGAAAAAACAAACAGCCTTTTAAAGTATTTCTTTCAATACAAAACTGTCCTTCAAGGACTTCTATGCAAAGACCTGTAAATAAGAGCCTCATTATACTTAAGGAGAGTATGATTAAATACATTCACCCATGAATGACAAACCTCAATGTCCATGTACTCCAAACACCATTACATTCATTTGCAGTATTATTATTTAGATAACATGAGTGGTAGCATTTTTTTCAAAACTGTGTATGTGCTTTGAAATTTCTAAGTGCTGAATGTAAGTAGCAAAGAGGTACTTCTAGGAGACGTACTGGTAATTTTTTTTTCAGCCTTTCACTTACTGGTTTTAGCACTGCTGCAAAAACAGCCCTTGCTGTGTTCTCCAGAGCTTTGGCAAGCTGCAGAGCTGGAAGGGTAGCTCAAGCTCCCCCTGTAATGCTGTCCTTCCTCACTGAGCCACATTATCTTCACAGAGATGAAG
>JAOTQP010001179.1:26248603-26258667 GCA_026413545.1 Cichladusa arquata
TATGCTGAGTCATGAAGCTGGGGTTATAGAAATCTTTATGCAATCTTTATAAATCAGCCTCACATAATCTCAGGTGCTTTCTGCTTCATCTCTGTTGAGTCACTCATTTGACAGTTGTCATTCATCTTAGATTGAGATGTAATTTAATAGTTTCATTTCAGCATGAAGATAGCGTCATCTAAAATTGAGCCCAGAAAGATTTAAAGGTGTAACAGAGGAAATATTAATACTGTAAATAATATCTGTAGAGCTGCATGTGTTTATAAATCACATAGTGCCAAGCTGGAAGGGCGGCCTATGTAAAGAAGAAAAAAGCGTCTTGTCTTCCCCTGCAAGAGTTCAGCCGCTCTGCCACCCACACCAGCTCCAGAGGTGATGGCTACCGAGTTGGCACCATGCTCTCACTCGCCCTTACACCTGCTGGAATCACCTGCGCACACAGATGTCGATGAAGGTGTCCTTATACACATTGCGGGATACGAGTGCGAGGTAACCCGCAAAGGGAGGATGCAGTCCAGCAAGACGCCAGTAGCCCCACGACACAGCAGCTGAGCTGCGGCAACTTGGGTGTTTTATTCGGGCGTCACACCTCTCCCTGGGCCAGGCCATGTTGGCCGCCTGCCCAAACCTGATCTGCCCAACCCAGGGGACCACCGGGCTTAAACATGGCCTCCCTGGATCGCTTCCACCTTGCTGTCGCAGACCTCGTCCGGCATCACCACCGCGGACACGGCGTGCGCTGGCCGCTGCGGGGCAGGGAGGGTGAGCAGAGGCCGCAGGACGGCCGCGGAGCCGCCCCCGACCGGGGGCCTGGGCATCCTGCCGTGCGGGACCTGCTGGCAGCGCGACTGAGCCGAGCCCCGCAGCACCTCCGGCCGCCAGGCCGCCCCGGCCCCTGGCCGCGCATCCCACGGTGACCAGCCTGCACGGGGCCCGCCTTTCCCGCCGCAGGCCGGCCTGGTGGGGGAGGGAGGAGCGCCAAGGGAAGGGTGGCCGCTCCCTCGGGGCAACGAGGATTTCGCGGCCACAAGGACCCCCCGGAGCAGGGGTGGGGGAGGCGCGGCAGGAGGGGCGACGCCCGCCTGGTGCTGCCCGCCAAAACGAACGGAGTGGCGGGACGGGGCAGGACCGCGCAGACCGCTCTCCCGGCTGTCCGCCGCCTGCCGCGATGCCCAGTGACACCCCGGCCTTCAGCAAGCCCCCGGACGTCGCGGGCCCGGGGGACAAGGCCAGCAGCTTCGGGAAGGCGGCGGCCCCCATGGCGGCCGCCCCGGCGGACAGGGGCGCCGCTGTAGCGGGGACGAAGCGGCCGCGACTGCCCAAGTGTGCCCGCTGCCGCAATCACGGCTACTCCTCGCCGCTGAAGGGGCACAAGCGCTTCTGCATGTGGCGGGACTGCCAGTGCAACAAGTGCAGCCTGATCGCCGAGCGGCAGCGCGTCATGGCAGCGCAGGTGAGCTGTGCCCGAGCGGGGTGGGCTCCGCGCCCGGGGGAGGGTCGGGCCCGTCGGAGCCGAGCGGCCGCGCCGGGATGCGATGCGGTGCGCGGCGGGACCGCAGCCGCGGGGAGCCTCGCCCTGGCCGGGAGTTACCGCTGCGTTCCTGTGTTAGGGACACTACTGGCTGTATTTCTGGCAGATCATTCAATTTATTTTTTTTCCCCTATAGAAGTGGGAGATGCGCCGGAGGATTGCAGTCGGGGCGAGCGGCAGCGGTGAGCGGTTGGCTGCGCCCGCCGGGCGCGGCCGAGCGCCGCTCCCCCGAGCCGGCTACAGTCCGGCCCTGGGGACAGCTCCGGGGGGGCTGTAGAACGTGCATGAAGCACGACCTGAGCTACCTACACTGGCCGTTTTCCAGCTTGCTTTTAACTTGAAAATGAATAATCTGGCCAACAAATTGCTTATCGAGGATATTTTGTGCTGGTGGTTCCAGACTCGGTGTAAATTGCATTTCCTGATGCCGTGGCTTCAGTTGAGCGCATTTCTAACTTTCTAATGTTTTGGGGTCTTTTTTAACGGCGTTGTTCGAAGTTTTGTATGCAGCATAGCTCTTTAGATGGGACATCTTAAATCTCAGCGAGGGCTCCGAGTATTCCGAAGGCTAAGAAAACAAACGGTATCCAGTTCAGGGTAGGAATAACGTTTTCGTTGGGTAGTCTCGCTGGAGCCACAGTTCTGGCGGTGTAAATGTAAGGCTGTGTTAGCTGTTAGGATTTTTATCTTGCGAACGGCACTAGGGGGGTCCTGGGCGTGTAGTGGAGCGGCTGCTGGAACAGTTGAACTCTGCGAGGGGCATCGTTAGCGCAAACGATCCCCTGCCGGGAAATAATTGACAATGCACTGGAGTTCCTGGTGCAGGTGGAGGGAGTGATACCAGACCCACCCACAAGTTTGCAATTGATGTGCTCGCAGAGCTCCGTGATCCTGCCTAAAATGTATGTCGGGCTGAAAGGTTTTAAAAACTCAAGCGGCCCTGGATTAAATCCTTCCCTGCTTTTTTTCTTTTTTCTTTTCTTTTCTTTTCTTTTTTTTTTTTTCCTGTTAATCAGTGTATTACGAAACGTCCTCAGAATTCACTGAGAGTTACTTTTCGTACATTTAAACAATTCCTCCTTGTTGGTGGTATGACAGTCAAAAATTGTTACTACACCCAAGTTACATGCAGTTTCTCTGCCTGGTGTGAACCATGGAAAAATAAACGTGAATCCCTTTGCTGTCTGCCTCGGGGAAGGGAGCACAAAGTGCCGTGTTCCCCGTGCAAAGTGTCCCCCGTCGACACAGACTCTTGGTGCTTAGCTTCCTTCTTCTGTCAGGTAGTGGGTATCTCCTGCTAGCAGGCTCTGGTGATGGTCCTCCCGGGGGTATTCTCTTCCCTGCCTAGGATGTGAAAGTAGCTTTGAAAGCCTCCCTAGCTAAACCTTATCTGTGTAGGAGTTACACACTGAAAGTCTGTCTTTCCCCCTTTTGACATATTTCTGCAGTAAGCCCCTTGATGCTGATGGAATTTTACAGGTCAAGGATATTGGCTTGTGAAGTCAAAGTTACAGTAGTGTTTGCAAGTTTGCGCCTTCTGTATGGGATGTTTCTTATTGCTAGGACTAATACTAACTAACAGAATTATACATCTGTATTAGGAAAAAGTATGGCTGTTGAACATGAAAATATAAGAAAGTCTTGTCCCAAATACCCAGGAGAATTTCCGGCAAGAAAAGTCCATAATCCCAGTCTGTAATCTGAACAGATTTCAGAGGTTCAGGTAAAGATGCAAATCAGTCACCTGACAAGTAGTAGGTTAGGTAGCAGTGTCACATATAGTCCCCAGACATGCATGGCGTGGGTGGACAGTTAAATTGATCTACTAGTTCAGATGAGGCAGAAGGGGCTGTCTGTAAGCAATGAATATGGTTTGTTTGCACCCATGTCCAGACTGTGTAGTGCCTATAGGCTTGGCCAGTACCAGGTAGGCTTTGGAACGTTGTCAGCATTGGGAAAGAAATGGGAAGCTCCAGCTTCTCCAGACCTGACCGGCTGTCTTCAGTGTGTATGATGCTGTTTGAGATGCTTGCAAGATGGTATCCTGCATTTGCCATGCTTCTTCCATAGTGGTTCTCTCTGTATAGTATATTGTATGCTGAAATTTCCTTGAAGGACAACGTTTCCAGCCAAGAGCCAGCAGGGAACATAGCAGCGAATAGATAGAGCAGCAAATGGCAGGTACAAGCCCTCACAGAGAGCTGCTTTATATTAGTGAAAGGCACAGCAGAACCCTGCAAGCAGGGGGTTAACTTCTTTAGCCCAGCAGCTGTGTATCAGCAGAGAAGAGGGTAGTGACTACACTTTTTACAGTGTAGGTGTCCCAAGAGCAGCTGTGTTGGGGGAGTGTAGTCAGTTGTAACACATCTTTGTCTGGCCTCGGTGGAGGAGGATGTGTATGTCACCAGCATTTCATAGCCTTGTTCATACGTGCTTGGACACAAAAAGGGGCTGTTTTTTGATAGCTTTATATACTTCTCTACCCACTGGCTGGACTGTGTGGAGGCCTAGAGAGTAAGCCATGTGAGGAGTGGCTGAGGGAGCTGGGTTTGTTCAGCCTGGAGAAAAAGTGGCTCAGGAGGGACCTTCTGCAACTGCCTGAAAGGAGGGTGTAGCCAGGTGAAGGTCTACCTCTTCTTCCAGGTAGCCAGTAGTGACAGGAGGAGAGGAAATGGACTCATGCTGGGCCAGGGGAGGTTCAGGTTGACATCAGGAAGAATAGAAAGAATTCAAGTACTGAAAGCAGTTGCACAGGAACTAACCCTGGAGGTGTTCAAGAAACACCTGGACCTGGCAGTTAGTGCTGTAGTTTAGTTGACATGGTGGTGTTCGGTTGAATACTGGATTAGGTGATCTTGGGGGTTTTCCACCTTAATGATTCTGTGATCAGCTACTCTGCAGTACAAAGAGTAAAAACCAGCTTTGAATCTGAGTAGTTCATTGTTTCCAGTATAAATTGTGCTCAAAACCACAGAGCATTCCCTATGTCTTGTCTTTTGTTCCTAGGTTGCACTAAGAAGACAGCAAGCTCAGGAAGAGGAGCTGGGAATCAGCCATCCAGTGCCCCTGCCCAGTGTCCCTGAGACGTTTGTTAAGAAGAACAGTGGCGGCAGCTCTTGCCTCTCTCTGGAAGGCAGCAGCCCAATGCACTCGACAGGCACAGCCATGACAGCAGCTAGCACACCACCAGGTAAAGTGCTGGGAGAGCGATGCTCACGGCTGGGGATGATGGCCAACACTGCTTATGCCCACTGTTGGCACCCATTCCCCTCTTTGCAGTGACAGGCTTATGGAGAGTCCTCTCCCCAAAAACAGCATTGTACTTTGGTACAGTTAGTAAAAGGGAAGGATCCGGTATCAGTCTTTAATATTTTATTTGATTATTTTTACTTGAAAATCAAAATTCCTTTTGCACAGGCTGGCGCTGTAATAAAATTCAATAGCATGTGTGGCTGCAAGTAGAGAATTATGGGAAGCTTTTGTCCTTTGTCCCAAAACATGTACTCCTGCTACAGTCATAGTAAGTGGGTTTTGGCTGCCTGTGTAGTTTCTTCAAAATTTGAGAGTTTTCGGAACTGTATAGAAGCTAAGTACGATAGGTAATATTATGGACCCAGCAGCAGATATCTGTCAGCCTTACATGACTTGATGTGGTGGCACATTGATTCTGTGTGGCATGGTGTGATGAACTACAAAAGAGTGATGTAATCCTTCTCTTTTACTACAACTTAGCGTATTGTATTTAACACTTGTAAAACAAAACCCAGAAAATCGCCAACAAAGAACAATGTTTGTCTGTATATTCAGTGAAAGCATGGCTAAGCAAAGATGGGATTTGAAGATGCTAGGCAAGTGAGGACTCTAGGCAAAATGTTTTTTCCTATGCAAATTGCATTTTCCCTTTTCTAACTGTGCCTGACACATATAGTGATTGAACATATATAAGAAAGGAGAAAGGAGCTAGTGTAATTGATTTCTTGTGTGTAGACAGAGAAAAGCAAACAAATACAGATAAAATGAAAAGGAAGTTTCATTCATTTTTAATCATATGTACACGTGCCATTAATACAGGTGAATATACTTGCCAGATAGAAAGATGATTCTAAAGTGGGCAATGCCTTGCATTAATTAATAAAAGGACAAGCATGTCTGTGTTTGTCAAGTGACGCTATTCTGTTTTGCAGGCCATTAAAAGTATGTCAGATGAATTTGTTGGATCTAGTGCAGACAGGCAGTTTCAGACCATTGTAGAGGAATTTTGTTGGGAATCTTTTAAAAGAATTGCTTAATAAAGCAATAAATAGCTTTTTATTAGCTTTTTTTGTTTTCATTATGTTAGTGTCACCTTTGAATTGATGCAGTTACTCCTTTCGTATTTGTATTACTGCATGCTTTGTCTATAGACATGGAAAAAGCTGGCTAAAGATTAAAGTAGTATATTCAGTAATATACAGAGATTATGTGTACCTCAGGAGAACAAGAAGATCCTTGCTTACACAGAAAGGCTGAAGAATGAGTTAATTTTACTGTTGACAAAACTGGAATAAGCTTTGATCTTAATGTTTTTAAAATAACAGTGTTTAATTTCTTAATCCCATTCTAATAATTGGTAATTAATTGAATTAAATTATGGTCTTTTAATGAAAAACATAGACCAAACAAGCTTAAGGCAATTCACATGGTTGAATAAGTACTTGAAAACATAAAACTGTGTAATTTTAAAGTAATTTGAATATTGTTCTACTATTTTTGGTCAGAGCAGTCATCTTTCTTACCATGGAATTTGAGCAATCTAAATACATTGTTTCTCAAGCATTTTACTAACTAACTAACTGTTGTTATTTGTGTCCAAATAAATAACTGTTTGTGAGTGGCATTTGAAATACGCAGCTTCATCTCCAGAATGAAGATGTGATTACAGTCACAAATCAAGACAGCATCAACCTTCTTCACCAGAAGTGGAAGCATGTGCAAATGAATAGAAAATCAAGTTCATAGTTTTGCTTTTGGGCACTTACGTAGCAACAGACATTGTGCTTAGCTCGGAGGTGACTACACTGTATAAATAAAGTAACATCCCTATTAATTTTGGTAGATTCATCTGCTGAAAGCAGTGTAAGTATTCACGGGTTTTGACGTGATGACTGTGTGCTGACTGTGAAGCTGGAGAAGGTGCTCTGCATTTTTCCAGACCAGTATGGTAGCTTTTCAGTACAAGCTGTGGTGAGGAATATAGCCTAAATATCCTCATGCTTCTGTTTTTAGCATATAATGATCTTATTTTTTTTCAGATGAGAAATTGCCATGCTGTGGCTTTAGATGCTGGGTTGTTTCAGGACCAGGTACTTGATGGATTCTTGTATTGCTGTTTTATGATTTTACTACTGCCCTAAACTGCAAGCAAAATAAGAGACCCTAGCAAAGCAAGTGTCATTGTCTCAGGTTGGTAGGTTGAGGTGCTGATTTTTCAAGAACTTACAGGGATTATTGCAAAAGCGAGCAGAGAAGGTGGAAGCATTCGTTGCAAGGGGAGTCAGGAGTTCCCTGCAAGCCCCGGGGAAACGGTGGCTCCTGGGAGTGCAGCGTGTTCTGTGTAGCTCACATTAGATTGGGCAAGAGGTGATTTTGACAGCAATAATTCTGTTCCTCCTCTAAGGATTTTGGCTTATAAGAGCAGTTCTTTTGGACTCCCATCACATGGAGCATTGTTTGCCAGCAGAGGAGTGATGTGTGAAGGAGTCACATAAATCAGACACAGTGCCAGAGAGAGAGCCGTTGCTTGCTGTATCCATTTTATTAGCAGATCAGAAATAGTATAACGCCGGAGACCAGAGGCAGTTTTTCAGATCCCATTTTGACTCACTGTTTTTGAAAAAGGAAAAAATGGATTACCATGGTCATAACATAAGTGTTTGAACATTAACCGTGTCAAGCGTGTTTACTTTGGATGGGAGTGTATGTTCCCACTCAAAAGTTGGGAATTTGCAGGGTGGTTAGAAGGGAACAGACGATAGTTTCAGGGCATTAGTAGAGTGTCTTACTGACTGAATTTGTCATTTCTGTCCATTCCCCCTTAAAAACTTATAGACTGCTGAAAGAAAAGGCCATTTAATTGTACAGAGCAGCAAAAGTTGTTATCCCAGGGCATTTGACATAATTGTCTTTCCTTCTGTAGGATAAGTATATCTTGTTGGGTTAATGGATATGCAAAATTTAGGAAAGATTATTGATGAAGCATGTAGAATGTGCTTTTCAGACATTCTCATAACACCTGTCGTCTTCACTGGTTTGTGTCAATTCAGAGCCTTTCTCATTCTGGTATTTAGAAGTCATGGTGGGGCAGAGAGTAGAGGCAGATGGGGTCACAAAACACCTTAGGGGTTACTGAAAAAAGAAAGCTGCTCATACTGAAGGACGAAGAATCCATTTCACTTTCACTTCATTGTATTTGGCCCTTGTCACAGACTAAGGGTCATGTTTGGCATTTGGCCAGTGGAATGGCTGCAAGATACATCACTAGATGGCTGGAAGGTGCTGGAAAGAACCCCTTCTTTCTGCTGCCCTGCATTGTTATTGGCCCAGTTTAGAAGTGTCCAGTGTAGATGGGATTACTGTGGGAGGCAAAATGCCACCTCCTGGTCCTGTGCTCTGTTGTGGTCGTTTCCCTGTTGTCTTTGCAATGACAGTGTTCGAATGCCTTCCCAGTATCACTGGTTGACAAACAATTTTCAGCAATTGTGAATAGTAAGCTTGTATTTGTTATTTCCCTTTGTTACATTTATTATGTTTGACAGAAACAAAATAGTATTCTTTTTTTCTCTAAGTAGGTGCTGCCTTCACTTAAACTCTTTGACAAATAAAAGGGGTTTTATCTGCTCATAAATACAGACCATAGCGGGGTCAGCAGTAATACAATGCCTAATGTATGATGGTACTGAGATCCCTTTGAACCTAGTGCCCTAGCTGTCTGCAAAAACCTTACCATGCGTTCTTTACTCTTCCTTTACTTTCTTGATCACTGTATTGTGATTTCAAAAATTGATGCCATGATCTCACAGCTGTTATGCTGCATAGATGATGAGTTAAAAAAATTAGTTGTTATAATAGAAAAATATCATAGCCTGGTTTGCAAAAAAGTGAGAAGTTTTCTTTTTGAAAGACAGCTCTTTGACAGTATTTATAGTATAGTGTCATGTGCTGTCAGAATTTCAGTTTTATTGAAAAAGCCTCATTTTAGTCAACTGATCATGTGAAAGCTGCTGTGGCCATTTCACTGTGAGAGTGCTTAGGGGTTGAAACAGGTTATCCACAGGGATTCTGGAGCCTCCTTGCTTGGGGAAGCTCAGAACTTGGCTGGATGGTGTATAAGCAACAGGATCCAACTGGGAAGCTGGCTCTGGTTTGAGTAAAGTTTGAGCCTGCTGGTCTCCGAAGATCCTTTCCAAACTAGACTGTTCCGTGAATCTCTGAAATTTCTACTTGCTTGCGTTAAGTCAACATGCTTAAATGTGAAGTTCTGCCAGCCTCAATACTGACAAGCATTTGCAAGCCTGTGAAAGAATACTCTTTTGACCTAGTAATGCTCGATGGTAGATTTTTTTTTAATAAAGAATTAACATTGTGGGGATTGACAGGTGGTGGAGGGGATTGATAGCTCAGGTGGCAGCAGCCTCAACAAGGCTGAGCAGAAGAAAGGCAGCATTAGCTGCTTTGCCTGCCTATGCCAGGGCTAATATGATGGCTGCATGCCCTCAGAGATCTTGGTGGGTCTGCAGTGGTTACTGGTCCATCCTCCTGCTCTTCGCTTTTGTCTTGGTCTCCTCACAACTTTCTAAGGATGATTTTCTCCTGCTGCACTCATGGCTACTTCTTTACCAGTTTTAATTGCTGACTAGGTCCTGCCTACCTCCTTCCCTTGCTTCCTGGTGCTTTCCCCTGGCTTCTCTGAGAGTCAACAAATCTCCCTTCAGAAGTGAGGAATACAGTTAAATATGTCTTTATTGTATTGTAACAGCTAGTGAAAAGTTCTATGTCCTTCACCTGTGAATAATCATCATCATCATCATCATCATCATCTGATTTTCTCCACTTCATTGCGGTTAAGATGAGAGAAAAATAATCACATTTGCATGTGTCTCTTGTAAGAGTTTGTGGACTTGTGGATTGACATGATTGCCACAGCACGAGTTAGATTTTGTCTTGGGGAGCAATTGCTGGAAGTGGTCTTCTGCCTGTGCAGAAGTTGTCCTAGTTACTGAATCTCTTTCAGGCTGGACTAAGTAAATATTACAGGAGCTTTGATCAATCTTCCCTTGATTTAGGATAAAATTTATCCTGAATAGGCTTTTTTATTTCCAGACTGATACAAGTATGCAGCGAACAAAGCACTCAGTAGTGTGGTAGCCGTGGCTTTGTAATTCTCAATTCCTATAAAAATAACATGTTTTGCTTGGAGTTATGTAAAAAGGAGTTGCTTGTGAAGCAAGAAGGGATGGGCATTTCAGCATCTCTCTGCTGCTTTGGGTTCATTGTA
>JAOTQP010001179.1:26392218-26406601 GCA_026413545.1 Cichladusa arquata
ATTTCAGATGAAATCAGATGAAAATTCCCTCTGAGCAGGGTTCATTTGAAGCAGCCTGGTCCCATATACCCTATTGTGGGTGAGAGGAGTGGAGCAGCTTCAGTGGTTGCATGGGGAGACTTGCACACTCAGGGCTGGTTTGGCAGATGGCTGAGCACACCTTTCCTTCACCCAGTGGGTGTCCTGGCCTCTAACAGAGGCTATCAGTAGGTCACTATTCCTGATAAGAATGCCATCATACACAGAGGGAGCTCCTGAAGAAAGCTGCCTTTTGAATAAACAATGGTGAATATGTCTTCAGAGAGGGCTGGATACTCTCCCTCTCTTGTTTTATTTTTGTGAGTGTGAAGAAAAGAAAGTGTTTAAGATACAAAGTTACCTACTTGTTCTGTTGTTCTGAAGCTGAAAAATGTTTAGGCAAGATTAATTTCATACTGAAATTTAAGCTTAGAGGATTTTTTATTTTTGTAAGTGATGCTTTGAGCCTACAGAAGATAAAACAGACTCCACTTCTTGTATTTCCTTTACCTCTTCTTTAATAAAGATGTCTTTTTTTCCTAAAGTGTTTTTTAGCAGTAGTCCATTAAACCCCCCACAAATCGATAAACATAGAATTGTGTTTTGTATAATAAAGCTGATCTGGGAAGAGTAATTTCTGAATTTTCTAGAAAGGAATGTAGAGAGTGGATGTACTGTTCTTATCCTTCCAGCTGATCTACACTTAGTTCACTCATAGATAAAGATTTTTGACCTGAAATAAGATCAGACATTACTGCCATTCATTAATGCATGAACTAACACACAAAAGTAATGGCAAAATGGAGCAAACTTTGTTATAATCTTACAGGCCTCACAGGTCTCATATTAGTAGTTTAGGAAAATGGGTTTCTGGCTATCTGTAGGAAACGATGATAAAATGAAATGTAACAACTCACGCACATGAGAGGTTAACAGAAGCCTTGAGACTGCTTCAGCCCTGAGCTGAGAGACAGGAATGCCACATGGCATTGCAGCAGTGTGGTAAGCAGGCAATGTGTACATCCTTGTGCCTCAAATACTCTACATGAATGTCATGAAGAAATGAGAAAAATTTTAAAAGGAGATGCAAGAGTTTTTTGTACTCAGTGTGGACCGAAGTCGTCTTTGGTACAACTTGAGAAAATTATAGAGCTTTCCTTCACTTATACTGTTAACACATAAAATTTAGAAAAGGTCTTTGCTAGTACTTTCTTGGGAAGAATTTATTTTCTGGCAAGAGTTCCAAAGTTAAGACATATTTATTCACTAGAGTCCCATTTTGTATTCCTTGGGTAGAATCCCAGATACCCTCCACTTTCACCTCCAAGGAGTCATTACCATTTATCAGATAAATAATCTGTAAAAGGTAGATTATACTTCTATAAATCCATTATAATTACACTGATTTCAGAAGTGTTACTGAAGATTTATGCTCAGGTAATTTGGCTCACAGTTGGCAAGGTTTCTGAGGAAGACTCTAAATATTTTCTCAAGAGAAAACAGCCCTTACAATGTGCTATTTTTTTGTCTTCTATATGTCCTCACCTGCCATCATAATGAAATATTTTATAAAAATACAACATGAGGTAATGACAGTAACTGAGAAGGAAAGTAAATTCACACTAGAATATCAAGCTGAAGTCTTCCCATCTGCTTTATATTAACAGAGCCCACCATCTTAACATTATTTAGCATCATAGTCTTATTTAATTCAGCCTGTGTATTCTCTCTTCACCTTGCCTACACGACAAAAACTTTTCTTCTCTGTGCACTTTAATACCAGGAATATCAGTTTCAATTGTCATTTTCACAGACTCCTCAGACTAAATTCTGTTAGAGAGAGGCCATTCATCAGCTATTTTCTTCTGCATATCCAGACACTAACGTGCATTTCTGTGCCAATGAACCACTTTGAAGTGTCACTTCAACCTTCTCTGAAGCTAGGCTGAAGCCTGTGATTTACCATGGCTACTGCTTTGGATAGGTTCACAGGAATCCCAGTCACAGACCCTGGAGCTCTTTGTGTTGCTGCTCTATGGACAACAACACATACATTCTTGACAAAACATACATTCTTAGTGGACTGTACCAATATGAATAATCTAATCCAATGGAGATTGAAAAAGGCATTTACTCATTCATGAAGAAGCTCTAGTGATTGTAAGATTCAACATAGTCTCAGAAATGCCTTAAATTATTTCTGTTTCAATTATAACCTTCTAAGACTATATTTGCAAAAAGGCAAAGAATTAGTGATAATTTGTGTATTTATGTATGAGAATGTAACTGTGACTTTTGTGGGAGAATTGGAAATATATAGAATACAATTGGTTATAATTCAGGTAATTTTTTCACATAATAGAGGCATGCAAAAAGCTGTACTCCAGAGCAAGAGTTCAGAAGTGTGGAAAGACTGCAGCAACATGGAAAGCATGAGCAGATGCTCTGTCAGAGCTCAGTTAGTGGGGATCATGCCATGCATCTCAGATTAGCAGCTTCATTTAAAAGGAAAGCCACATCATGTTAAGAAAAAGTAAATGGTTGGAGAAAGAAGAAAACAGAAAGAAAAGTACATGATCAGGTTCATCAAACATTTGCACAACCAGATGACTGCAGATTGTGATCTATTGTTTATTGCACAAACATGCTTATTTCTTGCTTTAGCTAGTAACTTTCACAGACTTGTCACAGTTCAAGGAAAAAAACCCAACAGAATTCCAACAAAGAAGGTGGAAAAAAGTGTTTCCTCCTTTGTCAAGACTCTGCTTGTAGAGATGGATACCAAGATAGTGAGTGGAGTATTGCTTGTCCCCATAACCCTGATCAGTCAAGGAGAAGCAGTGTTTTAAGCCTGTGCCACTGGCAACTCCCAGGGACAAATACCACCTGGGGCAATAAGGGTAGAATATCCCCAGAAGGTTAGGAGAGGTGGCATCGTCAGTGGTCTTAAGAAAATTACTTTTTCCCAAAGCAAATTTGTGGTGGTGCATTCCCCAATCCTCCAGGCTGCACTGTGATCTGAACAATTTTGGTCAGGACTCAGCCTTGGGCTGAGCTTCTCTTGAGTTTGAGAAACACTGCCTGACCCCAGGAACATGTGCTATCTAACGAGGTCCTGTCTTTTTTTTTTTTTTTAACAAACACTCTTGGACATTTTATTGTGTGAATAACGGTCCAAGTGGGGTAATATTTTTGTCTTCAAACTTTTAAAAAAGTTTCTGATTCAAAATGCAGCCAGGATGAAACATTGTTATGACAAAATTCCTCTCTTTCATGGCCCTAGAAACAGTGTGATCTCACCCTCTCCCCCCTGCCTCCACCTCCACCTCCACCTAGATAATTTCACATTTAATTTTGGGCTTATTTTGATTTGGATTGATTGACGCTGTTTTGGGGGTTTTTTGCCTTTCCCCAATGGGCCTTAACCATCTAGTAAGTAGTAGAGTGATTCTTGCCAACAAACTTTGTCGTGCTGTTGCATTTATATGAATCCTGTTTTCACTGATGCCTTTGTTGATGCTTCAGTTTCAGTGATCTTAAAACACTCATTAATGACAAAATCTAGGCCTTGCTCTCATGAGACAGCAGGTTTACAGAAACATAGAATAGGTTAGGTAGAAAACATTCCTAGGATCATTAAATCCAGCTGTTAACCCAGCGCTGCCAAGCTCACCACTAAACCACGTCTGTAAGAGGCACATCTACTGATTCTCTAAATCCTTTCAAGGACGGTGACTCAAACTCTACCCTGGGCAGCCTGTTGCAATGTTTAACAACCTTTTTAGTGCACAACTTTCTTCTAATATCAAAACTAACCCTCCCCGGAGGAACTTGAGGCTATTTCCTCTTGTTCAGACACTTTTTACTCAGAAGAAGAGAGTGACCCCCACCTGGGCACAACCTCCTTTCAGGAAGTTGTAGAGCGGTAAGGTTCTCTCCTTTTTACCTGGTTAAATACCCCAATGTCCTTCAGCTGCTGCTCATAGGACTTGTGATCCAGACTCTTCATCAGCTCCCAGCTCCTTCTCTGGACTTGCTCCAGCACCTCAATGTCTTTAATGTACTGAGGGTCCCAGAACTGGACACAGGATTTGAGGTGTGGCCTCACCTGTTCTGAGTACAGGGGGACAATCCCTGCCCTGCTCCTGCTGACCACACTACTGCTGGAATGGCCAGGATGTCACTGGCCTTCTTGGCCACCTGAGCACTGCTGGCTCATGTCCAGCTGCTCTCAGCAGCACCCCCAGGTCCTTTTCCTGTGGCAGCTTTGCAGCCACTCTGCCCCAGCCTGTGGCACTGCCTGGGGTTGTTGTGACCCAAGGGCAGGACCCAGCACTGGCCTTGTTGAGCCTCACACCACTGGCCCTGGGCCATGATCCAGCCTGCCCAGATTCCCTGAGCAAATTTCAAGAACTAGAGAAATGCAAGAGGAGAGGATTTCCTGGGTTTCCCTCCCTTCAGGAGACCTGAAGCTGGCCACACTGCCACCCTTCCAGAGCACAGCGCTGTCTAGCCCAAGCAATTAAATGCAAATCACTGTCCAGTGCTCTTCTCTCTAAGGGATTTATTGTCATCTGGCACTGGTCATTCTCCTCAAAGGCTCAGACCTTGGAGACGTGATTAAACTAGACTCTCAGCTTCCCTATAAAACAGAATGTTTCTAGTTCTTGTGGGTGCTGAGAGGATGTTTGATTAGGAAAAACTCAAGTGTATAATTTTAACAAAGTAACTATACTTTTTGTAGTAGCTTAGAACTTTGGGGGGCCCAACACACCGTCTGTATGTCTACATTGGCAGTACTGTGAACTGCAAGACCATACATTCTCTGACCTGCTTTTACATCATACCTGAGAAGGGATGTGATTTTGGCTTTGAGGGGAAAAAATGAAAGAGTTTGTATTCTCAAATGTCTTCTTCTGCAGTTCCTATTTGAAGTACTCAACTTACACCTTTTCCATGAAGGTCTTTCATTGCACAGGACATCCCCAGTATGTTTATGCCTCCTGTTGTTTGCCCTAGCTACTACTACCACCTCTCTTTAGACATTTTACGGTACAGACTGAAACGTAATGGGGTTTATACCATAAACAGCATGAAGTGTCTGTTGTGATTATGCTAGAAGGCTCCTGTTAACCTTTAATCCTCCTAAGTCTTTCTCAAAACATTGTGACACAATGTATTCTTACATTCTCTCCTGTTGCTTGATGCTGGTTAATATCATAAACAAATTTTTCACAACTTTAGAAGCAATTAGAGCCTCTTGGGTAAGGGACAGCACTAAGGGCACTGTCTCCACTTGTTCATCCTTTTCCAACAGCCAAAAAGGGTGATTCTGAATGGGGTGAACGACTTCTGGGGTGGAGCGGGCACACATCTCATTTCAGGGGGAGACACAGGTTTCCCAAATGCCATATGGGGTGAAGCCCCTCTCCAGCCTGGGAGTGCTTCAGGGGGTGAAGGGATACAAACCCTGCCGACCCTGACCCCATTAGGGGCTGACAGCTGTGAAAGACATAGGAAGCAATTAAAGCACACTGTATTAGTCACAAAGGCCGATGGGCCCTGCTCTCCAAAAAGTGCAGGTCTGCAAAAGAGATAAAACTAGGGACCTCGAGTGGTGTAACACGCGGCTCAGAGGCTTTGTGCAAGTCTATCCTCAAGGATCTACTTGGGGTTATTTATTTACTTTACGTTCGTTTGAAAACTGGAAGCTTCAGACTACTTACCCAATTAACCTTAACACCTGTTTGGCTGGAAATGCTTGGAAAGCAGTGTGAGCAAGCTGTGGAAAGTTTTTTTTCCCTCTTTTTTTAAGTGAACAGACAAAATATATTTTTGAAGCAAATATTGTTCCAGCCTGCTCTCAGGTCTGTAGTGCTGGGGTTTGTTCTGATAATGATTTAAGCTAAGCTCCTGCTAGCATTCACCACTGCTATAGCAGAGATAATCGTGATATCTAAATCAATAGATTGTAGTGAATAGCTGTTGTTTTAACTTTTGCCTGCTTCTGTTTTATTGCCTGATGGATTTTGGCTCTCAGTTTTCCTCTTCAGAGGCCTACAATCCGCACCAAATGTTTCACATTACTCAGTGTGAAAAACCTCCTATTCTTTCAGATTTTTTACAAGTTCATACATCCGTGGAAACCTGATATTTCATATTTCATTCTGCTTTGTGAATGTCATTGTGAGGGATGCTGGTTCACATGCAACAGGCCTCTTCTGTCTTTGATCAGCTTGACCGCAACTAATTGTAAATGGAGAACAAATGAAAGAAATATTTATAAATTTCATGGGAATTCAGGCAGGGCCTAAGCCTTTCCTAATGCCTCCATTCACAGTAAATGTTTATTGAATACTTTTAGTCTACTGTGTAGTTCAGTATTTATACAGTTATAAGTATAGTTAGGTTTTAGCTTGTTCTGAGTAGATCCAGTGAAAGAACTCTCTCACGTCTTTAATTCTGTCTTCCTTCCTTCCGTTCTTGTCTTACTTTCCTTTTCCTCCCCAAAGCAGTCCTTTCCTTTGTCTTTACCTTATAAAATAGGCTGCTGGCCAAAGAGAGGAACACCACAGTTGTTGGGTTCCAGAACCCACAGCTGTAAGAAGGGTAAAGAAAGGGGGAAAAAATGACCGTAAAATTTAAAACAAATTTTGAGGCACAAAGCTGAGTTGGGAAAAATCAAGTGAAAATGTTAAAGATTTGTCCAAAATAAAGTCATAAATGCCCTGAGCCAAGCAAAACAGCTGCTAGGTCATGCAGGCTAAATTTGAAAAGGCAACACAACAAAAAGTTAAATATTGTGAAGCTAATAAGAAGCTGCCAACATTCTTCTTTTTGCTTCTCAGCCTCTCACTCCTGTGCTCTTGCAGATTTTCCCAGCTATAGCACAGGTTGCTTTTCCAAAGGAAAAGATCACATAAAATCCTTTCGGGTGCCCAATCCTACACAAATTTGGCTGTGTCAAGGACATTGCAGAGTAGAAGCAGCTCCTTTGGCCAGGCGCTGGGAAACACAGAGCTCTCAGAGCCTCATGTGTTATTTGTCACAGATGCCACACGTGTTGCTGGATCCACTTGCATGTGCTGCTGGCTGGCTGGCACTGTGGTGGCAGACACGGAGTGGGACAGGTGCTGGTCTGAGCTGGCGCTGCTGCGAATGGGGGCTCTGGAGTGAAACACGAGCTGTGCCCAGCAGAAATGGGAGCAAAGCCACTTGTTTCAGCCTCTTATGAGGGCCCACATCTTCTGCTTGTCCATCAACACCTTTTTTAACTGTTTCATTTGTATGGAAAATAAGGAAGGAACAGAAAGCCCTAAGAGGACAGGGCAAGGAAGTGGGTGTGCGAGTGTGAAGCTTGACACCAGCATAAGGCAAGCAGGAGGGATGACTTTTGTGTGGAGTGTAGGAAAGTAAGGATGTAATTTGTCCCTTTTAAACATGATTAGAAAAAAAGAAAAACTGCTCAGACCAGCTGTGAGGCTAGGAATTCATTATGATAATTTCACTTCCCTCCTGGAGTGCATTCCTTCTGTTCTCCCACTGTTTTTTAATATTTTTTTTTGTGTTTATATTTCTCATAGTTAAGCTTACCAAAACCGGGAAAATGCCTCTTTTTCCTTTAGAGAGTACCTAACACTTATGGGGAAATGGTGAAGAGGCTTGGAGCTTTGGAGCTTGTACAACAGTTAAAACTTGAATCTCAGATTATCAGAGGTGATGGATTTCTGAGAAAAAGTTTCTTTAATGTTCCTTTGCAGTACCCCCATATTTGAGGGTGAGAAGCTGGGAGGACATGAAACCCAGATAATGAGATACTGAATTTTCCCTGAATTTAGTCTTCTAGCCCTTTTTTTTCCTCTTTGTGAAGGCAGTAACATCTTAAAAGCAGCTTTATGCTGTGATATATAATCCAGTATGCCAGGTTTGTCTAATTCCTGAGCTCCTAGAGATGAATACACACTCCTGTCAGCCAAACACCACATGAATTGTAAAAGTAAAACACTCGATAATTGGTATTAAATTAAATCACAGGGCAGAGATGGAAGATGATTATGGTCTGGGCTTTAAGTATTATTTGCCTTCCTACAAAGAGCTTGTCTAGTCTTTCACAAACAGAGTATATAAAACACTTACTTAACACGTAACTCGAGCTATGAAAATTGTATTACAGTTAAGTGTTCTCATAGCCACAGGCTTTTTATCACAATTAAGAGAGCAGAGAAGAAAAGTGGGAGAGGAAAATGGAAACAGCTTAGTGAGGACCCTGCCCTGAGGTTAGTGAGTGCATGAATGGCATTGCAAAGCAGAGGTGTGCACAAGTGCCAGCGGCACAGAGCTGGCAGAGCCACCCCAGGCAGTCCCTGCGGGGACACTGCCCCGAGACACTCACCTGCTGCACCCCTGCTCTGCCCTGCTCTCTCAGACGTCCAGGCTAGGAAACTCTGACAGCTCTATTGCTCACCTGGTGGGAGATGACACACAAATCTACATGAGGAGAAAGAAAACAATGTCTTTTGTCAGACAGCCACTTCTGTCTTCCTCGCATTGTCATCATGACTTTTTCTAAACCACTTCATTGGGCATCTTATAAAAACAGACATGCATAATGTCTGTTGTAAATGCATAACTATGCTGTAAATTTCACTCGACAGCACATTCCCTGGTCAGCCTCCTAGTTGTCAAGACTAGGAAAAAATTTCCAGTACTACTGCAAAGGTAGGGAACAGGAATAGACTCAAAGGAAAATTAACTAAATGCTTGAAAATTACCCATATAGCTCATGCTAGTCTGAAAAAAAGGCATTTTACCTGTGTTTAAAATAAACTAGAAGTATGTGCATGCATGATCAGCCCATATCTTGTCAGAAAAAAGATGGAGTCCACTTACAGAGAGACAACTGCTTAAACCATCCTCATTCGATTGTTTGAGATTGTTACTCCACATCCTTCAGGGTTGTATAATTTTTCCTGAATTCTATTCTTCCTATTCTAAAGTCCTTAGACTTAAAAAACTCTAGGATAGCTGGTGCAGGGAGAAAAAAAAAAACAAACCACAACAAAAAAACCCCAGCAAAGCCCAGACAACTTGAAAGCTCTCTAATGGGCAATCACACAGACAGGTAGCACCTGGAAAGGACTGGTCCTCAGGCCATAATTTTTGGTGGAGAATTTTTGTTTTGAATTGATCCATACTGACAGAAGTTTGTACTTCTGGGGCACTTGGGAGACAACTCACTTCTTTCCTCTCATGTGTATTTTAAATATATTTACATTTATCTAACCTGTTGCAAAACTGGATAGGGGTAGTGTAGTGCAGCTACTGCAGCGTTTCCAAGGTATACCATGACTTGATTAGGAATAAAAAATATTCAAGATTCATTATTTAACAGTGGATAAACAGTAATCTTCTTCCCCTCATAGCCCAGAAGTTACATTCTGCGTATTCTTTATCCTTCTCCAGGTTTAATGCTGATTTTTCCAACAAAACTTTAGCAGTCTTTTGGTGCAGTGGAAATATTTCCTCCTGTAGGGCCAACCCTACCTTATTCAGCAGCACGTTACCTGTAAGTGATGGAAATAGCTGTATTAAGCCAAAATCTAGTAACTGGCAATTGACAGACTGGCATGAACAAGATCTGCACCCCGATTTCTTATCAGCTTACAGGTAGCTCACTGGCTTCTCTCAGCCTGCTCGACCACAAGTTTCTATAACAAACATAATAGCTGGCACACACTTGATATTGAGCAAGTGCCGTTTTATGTTGATATTCTTGTTCAATTTCCATATGTTGGCAGAAACAGATGGAACTGGATTTTCTTGCAATTACTATGAGTCTAGGATAACAACTCCTAAATCTGCCTTGGAGTGAAAAGATACAATGCAATTATGCAAACACAGGGTGGTGGCCTGGAGACTAAAATACAGAAATACAACTTAACATAAAGAAAAACTAAAACTGATTCAGGATTTCTTGATTAAGCTGCAGCATATGAAGGAATCTCATGAAACTTGAAAATTTGTACAGATTATGAACTTACTTAGGGGTAGAGTTGTGGTGCCCTATTGTTTCATTAAGACTTTTAAAAGAAAACTATTAGTTAAGTCTGTGGTGCTTAAAGGTTAAAAAAAGTTATTTTGTTTTCCAAGAAAGCTCTTACATGAAAATTGCAACATCTGCTCCCGTCTCTTTTGTTCCAGCCCCAATATATCCTTTTGAGATCACAACATTGAAAACATCCAGAGTAGAAAATATGGTTTAAGGTGTTTTTTTTTTTCAGTTCTCGGCTCTCTGGCTCAGACTTTCAAAAGAGAGTTATGTAGACTTAAACCCAAAAGCCTTATTTATTGGAATGGGAATTTAAATAGAAAATAAAGGATTTTGAATCCAATTGATCAGCCAAAATGTTACTAAACTAAAGCTTAAGGGACTAGAAAACCCAGCAAGGGAACCTGGTATGATTATCAGTTTTAGCTACAAAAGGGTTAGCATAGGAACTGGAAAATTATATTATCTTCAGGCTAAATGAAAACAGATAGGGAACACATGTTGAGCCTGATCCAGCAAATGTTTTTGTACCTGCTTAAGAACCACAAACAGATCAGCTGAATGTACAAAGGACATGAAGAGATGTGCTTCCAGGTCTAACAGGAACAGTGTAAGAATCTCCTGCTTTCCCTCTTGCTGCTGTTTATTGCTCACCCTGCACAGTGACCTGACAGCCCCAGTCACTTGTGTGAGCAGCAGTGTCCCTGCTCCTGGATAGCACAGAGAGAGCCAGCTTCACCCAAGGCACCTTCACTGCTTCCAGAGCAGTTGCCTAAGCACCAATCATCAGGAATAGGGAAGGACTTTGGAAAGACTAAGCACAGCCTGGATTCATACCAGCTCCAATTCCTCAGAAGAAAAAAATATTTTCATAACAGAAGAATTATTATTTCCTAAAATAAGCGGTTTGGAAGATTTATTAACTATCTGTTTTGTTTTTTTTAAATAGACTAAATATTTTTTAAAAGGATGTAAATAACAAATAACATGTACAAGACTTTTTATCCACACTTTTTTTTTTCCCAGTTGCCATGGTCGTTGCTGTAAATGGATTCTTTGTTTAAATAATGATTCAGACATAAAGTATGATAGCTTGCTCTTTAAATATATTTATGTAAAATTATAACTGAGTTTTTGCCATTCTTTGTAATTTAAAGAAGTGATACGCAAATATATTTCTTGAATGTAGAGGAATCGTATATCCAGTAAATAAAATTTTATATTAATTCATTACACAGAAAAGAGGGAGAAAGATAGAAGTAAGGATTCAGCACAATCATTTACAAGAACATTTCCGTAGTGACAAACCAAAGCCACAAAATTCAGAACCATAATTAAGACAGAAAGTCGTTAGATGGAGTTTTGTTTCAGTCTGCTTCAGCAGGGGTGGCCAAGAGAATGATTTGGGTCTGGATGACTCTATATGCAGTACTATTCTTCTGCTATGTATGAGGCTATTATTATACAGCATCTTGGCTTTTGGCACTTCACTAAGCATAATAACTGTACATTTCTTTACTGTGATTTCTGCCGCAATATGATAAAGAGTTATGTTTGAATTGGAATGATGTTTTTCTGCAATGAAAAGGAGTCCATCTTTCTTAAGGAAGCAGTAAAAAACTGAAAATCACCAGATTTCACCAGCTGTCTGGATTTGACAGATATGTATTGGTTCTCTTCTTCCCAGGACTCCATGTGGGCTGGATTATGTGTCTGCTGCCAGGTAACTGTATATTTACCCTCCCAGTCTGTCTCTAATCCCAACCCTGGATTTATCAATTTTTTTAAAAAATTATTAACTTGAACTTACTCAGTAGTTGACAGACATAATGCTGATTATATGATACATGTTCATGAAAAAATACAATCCAATGCACAAACCCTACCAATTAGAGGCACTGCGACATAGTGAAATTTATAGTTACATTGAAAAAGCTTTTAGGGTAAAAACAAGAGACAAGTAGCACTGTAACCAAAACTGTGCCAATGATTTCAGGTGAAGAAAATAATTTAGCCCTATTCCTGTAAATAAATAAAAAAGTCAAATTTGACAAAATCAAAGTTCCTTCTGTCCAACCTTGTCTAGTGTTAAAATTAATAATTCAGAGTTTGATTGTATTGCCTTTTAAAATTTTGCTGTGCTTCAGTTTTCTGAAAATATAATGTGTCCATACTGCCTGCCTCATGAGAAGCAGCTCCCACTCTTTTTGGAGCTCTTCTGTCCAAAAATCTTTATACTAATTGAGAACACCACATGCACTACAGCATTCTTTAATGAAGATGGGGGAAGGCAAGACATCTTACTTAATGAGTAGAGTAAACATTATTATTGCCTCAATCTGAGCAGGAGATTGATGCCCGGTATTAAATTCTCACTTAAGGTGAGGAGAGGCACGTTTTGAGGATAGGAACTAGGCACTAAACATACCTGAAAGTGAGATTAGAACACAAACAAGGTTGAATGTTGGTATCCAAAGGGACAATCCAAACCTATTTTTTCATAGAAGAGGAAAAAGGAGAGAAAAGTAGAAGAGTAGCAAAATGCCATGAATTACTCTGAGAAGCACAGGAAAAGGGATAACACCATGGGTCCAGCCCTGGATTACAGAATGCAATGAGTAAGATCTGGATGGGGTGAATGGGTCTTTCCCTGGGGAATTCCCTTGCAGAGCTGCCAGCGAGGGAGCAGAGCCAGGACAGCAGGACCAGCAGAGTGGGACACAAACAGCCTCTCAGGAGCAGCCAGGACAATGTACAACAGCACAGACTCCAACACTTTGTAAATTTTGCAGCCCCTATGGCAGCTTGTGCACCTGCTTGTAGAGTGTTTTCAGAGTGGCACTGTCACATCCACCTTGCAGCAGCAGCGCCTCGGTGGAGAACTTCAGCTTTGCTTTTTTCACAAGCTCATTGTCTCTCTCCCTTGTCAGTATCTATGCGAGGTTTGCCTGATGTGTCAAAAATTTGATTGCCTACCTGATCACTACAGTAATTAAAATCAAGAAGAGGAGAATTCCACTAGATTAGTACAATCAGACAGCTGTGTTAGAACAAGCACCACCAAAAAATCATGGAAGGGGTTAGCTATTTGTTATCTTCACTGAGAGGCACAGAGGAAGCCTTTTGGCATCCAGACAACCTCCCATAGGGGTTTTATGCCTATCGGTGCCTCGTGTTTGGGATGTCACAAAGAGGCTTCCAAGATATGGGACATGAGTTACACGGTCCACAGCAGCTGAGGGCCACAAGCCTTCCAGAAGAGACAGGCTGGGAAGGAGGCATGTTGTGCTCAATGTTAAGGGAAGGTCAGATTGTGAAGAGCTGCCCTCAGGATCACACTGGGAAGCTGAATAGCCACAGGTCTATGGAATCTGATGAGATGCACTCCTGGATTCTGGCAGAACTGGCTGATCTTGCCAAGCCACCTTGTTGTATTTGAAAAGTCATGGCAGTGAAGTCACTGGTGACTGGAAAAAGAGAAACATCACTTCCAGTTTTAAAAAAAGGAGCAAAGAAAGATCTGCGGAACTATGGACCAGTGAGCCTCAGCTGTGTGTCTGGGAAGATCTTGGAATAGATCCCTCTCGGAAACGTACTAAGGGATGTAAAAAACCGACTGCACGTCAGACAGTAGTGTGTGCTCACAGCCCAGAAGTAAAACTTCCCAAAAGCATCAGAAGAGGGGTGGCCAGCAGGTAAAGGGGGGTTATTCTGCCCCTCAGTTCTGTCTTTGTGAGACCCCACCTGCAGTGCTGCATCCACCTCTGGGGTCCCAGCACAAAGAAAGACAGTGACCTGTTGGAGTTGTCCAAGGGAGGTGGCAAAGACAAGCAAAGAGCTCCAGAACGTCTCCTATGAAGACAGGCTGAGAGACTCAGATGTTGTTCAGCTTGGAGAGCAGAAAGGTTTGGGGGGACAATATTGCAGCCTTTCAGTACCTAAAGAGGGCTTATAAAAAGGTGGGACAGGGACTTTTTATATGGGCAGATAGTGGCAGATGTGAGGCAGTGGTTTTAAACAGAAAGATTTTAGATGTTTAGATTAGATGTCAGGAAGAAATTCTTTACTCAGAAGATGGTGGAGCACTAGAACAGGTTGCCCAGAGAGGTTGTTGATGCCCCATCCCTGAAAAAGCCAGGTTGGATGGGGCCCTAAGCCACCTGATCTAGTGGGAGGCCCGTGGCAGTGGGGTGGGAACTGAATGATCTTTAGGGTCTCTTTGAACCATAACCATTCCATCATTCTGTGAAACTGGGATTCTAAAAAAATCTTTCTCTCTAGGAATAAATTACATGTCTTCCCCTAAGAGACTTGCAC
>JAOTQP010001179.1:26549868-26561600 GCA_026413545.1 Cichladusa arquata
TGAACAAAAATAAGTAATGAGTCATTTTGAACAGCAGGTAATGACAGTACTGGCCTTTTTCTCACTTGTGCCAAAACCCCTTTCACACCAACCTGGGAGACTATAAAGTCCTAAAAGCAGCACTTCATCACACGTTGAGCAACCCTAATGAACATGAAAATCAAACCCATTACTTGAGAGAGGATATAATAAAGTGTCTGGATGCCACTAACCCTCACACAGGTGCCCCACTCACTGGGAGACAGAAAGAGACTCATCAAAGTAACTAGGGAGGGAAATCATTCCATTAGCTGCAGAAATCAGGGAAAACCACTTCCAAGAAAGGTGGCACGCTGTACTCGGAAAGAAGGAAAGCCTCTATTCCTCTGCAGTTGGTTTTGCAGACAGTAAAAGATTGTGGGGGAAAAACAAAACAAAGAATAAAGGAAAAAGAGGTCCTTCCAAAACCTGAGCACTGGCCATCTGAAGGATCTACTAACTCTGCAAGACAGTGCATTGAGCAGGCAAGTGCAGCTAAAGATGACTGGAGAGACAGGAGAGGAGAAGATAAAAGAGAAACAAAGAAGACAAAAGCTGAGAAAATATTACTAGAATAAACCTAGAGGGGAGAAAGGATCGAAAATACAGGGAGAAAAATGATAATTTGAAAAGCCAAACCCATAAACAAATAACCCTACAGACTTAGACCAGATGTTTCTAATAGGAGTTTGGGCTACAACACAGTTCAAATCTGAGCCTAAAAGAAAACAAAAACAAGACACATGGGAATACTTTCTCTTTTAATTCACCCTTGTTTGTTACATGTCCTGATTTTACCTCTAAAAAGGGAAACTCTCTGGCTGAGAAAACACCTTAAACATTTCTTGATGTTACCACTTGCTTTCTCATCTCACATTCTCATTATTGGAGTGCTTCCATTTTGACTATTGATTTTTTCTCTCTCATCAAGCAGCTGCATTGAGTGCATCACCTGGGTACAGAGGGATTTGGGGCTTGGCACTGGAGACAAAAGGATGGTAGTGACACCCAAAATCCACATGGATCTCAGAAGAATATTTCCCATAATAAATGCAAATAGGCATCATGCACCTTTTGTATTGAAACATTATGCTTATGCCTTGCACACAGGGCATGGGGCCAGCAATCCTGGGTAACCTCAGGAATGCTTTACTAACATGAAGCTCTACTGTTCCCTGGAGCCTCCACTGAACCAAAACTAGCTCTGGTGATGCTTCAACACTCTGCTCCACTGCTTGGCTCTACCTACAGCGGGGAAAGTCAGTTCAGTCCTGCAGGTGCCTCCAGGATGGGTGTTCCCAGCCTCTGTCTGGGAAACAGTCCGTGTCTGACCTTGGAAAGTGCAGCACTCTTCTCCTGTGCAGATTTCCTAGCTGTGGGGGTGGCCCAAGGCCATGGTTTTTACTCTGTGAGTGATATTCCCCACGCTTGCAAAGGACAAGCATTTAACAGACCATCTGCCTATGGTCTTCTCATGGTCTACCATGTTCCTGGCAACACCATACCTCCCACTAAATTTTGGCTCCTTTTCCCTCAGATTCAGTAAAGCACTCATGTGTGCGATATCAAAATCTTGATACAATAAGAAGGAATAGAAAAAGCGGCAAACTAAAGGGGACTTCTAGATATCTCAGAAATGGTAGAAGCTATTGTTTTGCATAATGCCTACCCAACCCCAAATTGATGCAGCAGATGGAAGGAGGGAAAACAGGTTACATGTCTGCAGTGTAAGTGTACTGACAGGCTTTGCTCTGCCAACCAGCTAAATGACTTGCCATGCCTCTGTTAGAGTGATTTTTGAGAGGATGTGAAATTGCAGTTTAGATTGTGATTTATGAGTGCTTTTCATGTCACAAGAGTGTGCTGAAGTACAAGTTTATCTGCAGGTACAGCCTTTGGGTTATAAAAGAATTATTTCGTAAAAGGCAAAATATTTATCATTTGGATATAGAAAACAAAGAGTAAGCCTTGATTGGAATGTCTTAGTAAGAAGTACCTTGAAAAATCACATTATTTGTATAATCATGTAAAACAAAGGAAATTCAAACAAAAATTTATCTGCTTTGTTTGCTTCCAAATTAATTTCGTCAGTTGCTATTTTATGACTTCATATTGTCAGCTTTCACACCAGTGCTTATGAGACTGGGGTGTCTTAATTTTGTTGATGCATACTTAAGATCAGATCTAGGAACTTAGGAAACTAGGTGTTGAGTTCCCACAAACATGTGCCTTATAAGGACAGTCCTGGGAGCACTGAACATGAACAGTCAGAAGTCAATCCCATTTTCAGTTCCACTAGGAATCCTGGGGTGGATTTGAAGAAATAATGTTTTTGAAATCTGCAGAGTTTACTACCAAATCCAGATTTCTCTGTAAAGTATGCATGATCTATGGATTTGTACTTGTTTCACTGCAGGTTGCACATTAAAAAAGAAAAAAAATCTACAGTATTTCCTATTACAAATCAATAATTACTTCAGCAAACTTTTTAATTTCAAAGACAGATACAAATTAGTGAGAGGTAAAACTGTGTGAAACAGGCTGAGATGCAGAGTTTACAGTATAGTGGTCTAACATACACTAATATTCTAATATATGGTTGGTTTATACCCAACAGAGTTTGTAGCTATGTATATAAAACAAACCCAGTGTAAAGCTGTGAAGCTCTAGCTAGCCAAGCTGTTTTACAATTGTCTTGTTAAATATTTTCTAAAAACCATCCCACCCATTTCAGATCTAGACAAGTCTATGTATGGCTAGCTTGGGCAAGAAGAAAATGTTTTTTTTTTTTAATCCCACCTTGAATTTCTGCTTCCCAGGAATCCCAGGTCCTTTCCAGTGTCCTGTACCATGACCAAACCTACCCTTTCCCATCCCTAGGTTGTGCCCCCTATCCTTTCTGACCACCACAATGCACTAACAGGTAGGGGTGCCCCATCCCCATCCTAGTGGTGGTAGTGCAAGCACAGGGATGCAGCTGCAGGACTTTAGCTCCAACCTCTGTTGTCACACCCACTGGTTGTGGCCCAGAACAAGGATTTGCAAACTCCATGATTAACATAAGGCTCCTTGTCTGAGTTGTTAAGATTTTTGTGCTTCCCAGGGTGAGAACAGCTTAATAGGTAAATAGGCTTGTCATCCCATCCCAAAACATGCACATCAGCATGTTCATACAGGATATGTGTGAAGGAGCAAGGAGATGAAAGTTGCTTCAACCTTCAGGTTAAAGGTGGCCTATGAAGTTTTTCAGTTGTTCTGATGCATTTTGGATGTAGCAAAAACACTTGTACCTCTTTCCCTGTATCTGAAGTAATCTGCTTTTCACTTCAGTATACAGTCCTTTTGTGAGATTCGTTGAACAATTACAAAGAAATCCATGCTTGCCTGGAGCTGAAATCACCCACTAGCACTAAAACAGGGGTTTGGTAAGGAACCACTGCCTGCTTCACCATTGTATGCCCACAACAGCATCCCCATAGCAGCATGACTCAAGGACTCGGTGCCTTCTCACCTGCTTGTGCACAACCACCATTCCCTCCTCTGTTTCTAGATCTCTGCTGCCAATCCACATTACCTGACAGTAAAGATGACAAATTGCCACCATGGGACAAGTGGCTCAGGCATTTCATCAAGGGTGGTAATGTACTATGGCCTCTCCCCTGTCTTTTGTATTTCCCTGACATTACTGTTCATTGCTTCACTGATTTTTTCCATGGCTGCCCTTTCACCTGCACTATTGTCAGCCTTCGTTGACATGGTACCAGCCACATCCCTTGTGAAGCCAGTGCACCAGGTGACTAACCTTTCCTCCCAAGATGTCCTTGTCAGGGATTTTAAATTCTAACTAAGCATAGCTTCACCAGTTTTCCCATCTGTGAGGGAATGCTATCAAGTGCTGTGGCACCAGGAAGTCGGTAGACAATTATAGGGAAGAAACTCATCCTAATTCTGATCCGTTGAAAACACTGCTCCTGTTTTCACTGTGTGTCACATTTAGCTCCTTTATGTGTGTTTTGAAGATGTCCCTCTAAATAAAAAATAAATTTAAAAAAAAAAAAAAAAACACCAAAAAACACCCAAAAACCCAACCAAAACCTGTGGGATTAAACCGCACTGTTTTTGCAATCCTTCAGCTGCTGTACTGCCACAGCAAATCAGTAGGTCACACTTCTTTATTCCCACATAGCAACTCAGCAGTAACAACAGAGCCAAATGAAGCTTTTCTACTCATTGATTTCTGTGGTCTAATACCTGCCAAGCGTCTTTGGCTTGTGTCTACAGCCTCCAGGACCCTGAGCTGGCTTGCTCCCAGCTACTAGCTGAGACTGCAGCAGCTTAGTTGGCATGGGGAGCACAGGCAGTGTGCACCCATTTCACTGAGGCCATAGGCACATTAAATTCATGTTGGATTTCCAGCTCTTTACAGGTCTTGGGAGAAAAGAGAATCCACTGAGCAACTGGTTTGTTTTTGTAGAAATACGTAACAGATCTTTTTTTCATTTTTGTTGCTTTTCCTACATAATGATGTTTACATTTAGGGACATCAATAGAAACACTGACATATTGAAGGTGCTTCTGGAAAACAGGAGACCTAGAGGAGACATTTTGAAAGGCATTCTAACTCGCCAAATGTATGAAAAGGAACTCTGAAAGAGTAAACATTTTTAAACTGATCTTAAATAGTTTCGAAGTCAGTGGAGTATACTGCAAAAATCAGCCATCTAGTTTTATAAGAAGTGTGCAGTTCTCCACCACCTCCACCCTGGCTTGGACAGAGCATGGATCAGTCTTTCCTTGAATGAAGGCAAGTTAGATATTGCACACCAAGACTGCAACTAAGGCACTTCTGCTACAAATCAGTCCAGAGATCAGAGTAGAGAAAGTCCAAAGCAAAAACAACACTAGCCCGAAATGTACATACTGTGTATGTGGGTCCTTGGCACCAGCTGTTTCCTTTTGTAGAACCTCTCTTGAAGCAGTAGAAGCAGTCTACAGCATCTTACAATGCCATCATAGTATTTTGCAACCTATTCCATTTTTCTGGAAGTTGAGAGTGTAAACTGAGCAGTGCAGGAGCAGCCCTTAGCATCTGCTTTCCATGTGGGATGACACAGATAGCTCCCCATCTGATACTACTACTACCATTTACTAGAGTAGCGTCTAGAGGCCCTTGATTGGGATTAGGCCACTATTATAGGTACTGCTTGGACTTAATAAAGTAGTGCCTACCTCAAATAATTAAGAAAAAATGTATACTAAGGTACAGCCTTTTTGTAAAAGGAGCAAGACAGCGGTTACTGCTGTGGTTATACACTTTTACAGCCTAGGCACAAATGGGGTCACAAGTGAAAAATTCCTTTGGTCTCATTCTCATGATTCGTGTTTACCACTCAACTGCAAATCTGGCAGAGCTGCTGATCTCAGCTGAAGCCAGCCCTGAGAATGCAAAAATGCCAGAGGTCAGGCGCCAGGTGGGATGGAAAACTGGGCAGGGAAACCTGCTCCAGTCTCCCTCTGCCAGCTGCTGTTTCTGAAAGCCTCTGCCAGGAGACCTATGCCTTTCTTAGCTCTAAATCCACCCCTGACAGCAGCTGAATGTCTTTGATTCGTATGAATAAATTTCAAAATGTCCTGTGATTACAGCTTCATAATATTCCGGAAGCAGATGGCAGGCACAGATGATACTGACAGTAGTTGTAAGTGCAAATAGGAGGTGGCAGAGACGAGTGAGGAAAGAGAGAGTTAGTTTAGGAAAACCATGAAAGAAAAATAGCTGTTACTTTGAAGACGCAACCAAATAATGAAAGCAGGTAGAGAGGATGCAATTGCCAGTAGGAGAGAAATAAAGGGCTCTTCTTCTTTAACTAGTACAGTATGTGCTTAAATGTCTTTCTAAACAGAGAAGAGAGGGACAGAGAGAGAGAAAGATCTTGATATATTCAACTGTCCTTGACAATTAGGACTAAAACTCTGCTCTCCCAGGAAATAAACAGCAGTATACATTTTGGAAACAAGCAGTCTTCTTCTGGGTAAACACACACCATTAACCCCAGCTTCTCCTTTACTTCAGATGATAAAGTTCACTACTCTGAGATAAAGCTCCTTTCTAAATCATCTTAGGAAACAAAGTATTTATCTGCCAATCCCACCAAAGTTTTAAAAATCGTTATACCCTCACTGCAAACCTTGAGGTGATATTTACTTTTATTAAGATGCAAGTGAGAAACCATCCATGGTACTAAATAAAGTTCTTACAATGACTCTTCAGAATACTTTCACTCCAGGCAGAAAGGAGAGATTATTTTCTTCCTTCTACAATTGAAAGAATTAAGCAACAGAGAGGAAATCTCCTGGAAGATACTCAGTGCATCTTTTTCCTCTCTGCACCATCTCTCCTTCCCAGATATTTTTTTAAACATAGCATACATCAAAGTAAGAACTGACATGTGGTTGCCTGAAGCTCTCCTACACTTTTTTGATTTTGGAAATTTCATTTTCTACCTTATGATGATTATATAAGTGAGGATAAAATCCTTGTTTGGGGTTCATCTTAGACAGATATGTAACAAACTTTGTAACTTTCCACTGCAATGGAACAAATTATTTTATAGATGGGCAGGAAGGGACTGTGTGGATTAAATTATATCTGAGCACTTGAATATGGATAAAGATGCTATATGATGAGTACATGGAAATATGGAGTATAATAATAATAATAATAATAATAATAATGAGTATATGGATGAGTATATGGGGAGAAAGAAGAAAAGAGGCATTGGTGGCTTAGCCAGTGAAGGCCTCACTTTTGCTCTAAATGCAGTCCACTCTCATTTCTCAATCCCACTGAGCTGCAGCTGTCCATATGCACGCACACACAGAGACATAAAGTCCCCATTATTAACAAAAAAATTCACCATATTTTGCAGTTTTTTCTCAGCTAATTGCCAAGTCTGAGTCAGCACAAATTACATCTGCCTTGTAACAAAAAGTTTGTTCTTTCAGGTGCACAAAACAAGACAGATAATTTCAAACATATCATGCTGTGCTGCATTACTTGCTTGCCTTTTTGCTTTGTGGGATGCTGTTGTTCAGAAAGGACACCACTGAGGCTGATAAATTCACCTTACTTCCAGCTGTTAAGTAGGAAAAAATAGCTTTGTGTTGCCCTGACTTTCCTTTCATGAAGTTTATAAAATACCAAAGTGCATCCATACCTAAAAAGGAGAAGGCCATCTGCTCAACACCTGTACCTTAGGCACTAATCTTTCACACCAGGATTGCACACCAATCCTGCTCATCACTCCCTGAAAGATCCTGCTCAACTTTGTCTATCAACAACATCCAGCACTTTGTCTGTTTCTTAAAAACATCTTTTTAATTACTTTGCTGTCTTGACATGTAGGTCTGTCCTCAGTGTATGAATAGCCTTCCTCTGCCTCATCAGAGTGGGGAGGAATTAATCCCGGAATGCTGTGGCAGAGCCTGGTGGAGAACACAGTGAGGTCTGGGGACTGTCCAGGACAGCCCTCTCCTGGTGTAGGCTGTGGCTGGGACCAGGACATTCCTTTCCTGTGCGGAACCACTCTGTCACACTCTTTGCTTGCCATGGCTTGCCCAGTTAGATTAAAAAAATGTCACTGACAGTGCAAGCAGGAGACATCTGGAGTATAGTTCCTCTATACTCCAAATGTGCAGATCAGAGCAGATCAACCCTTGAGAGCAGAGGGCAAACTTAAGGACAGGGTAGAGCAAAGCTAGGCAGGGTGGTATCATGGAAAAGGAAGCTTGGTAAGGTTCTCTTCCGAGGCTGTATGCACTAGGATTCATGACAGGTTCATTCTAAGAATGCCAGTCAAGCTGGCATTGATGCCGAGCTCTGAAGCGTGCACTCAGCTAGATCCACTGCCACAGATCTGATGGGCGTCTGTGTATGCATTATCTAGGTAACATGGGGACAATTACGGGTTTGCCTCTCACCTTGTCCATTTCACGGGACTCATGATCTTTTGGGAATTTAGTGACACTACCTGAGCATCTTTGTAGGAGATACGTGGCGCTTGCATGGTATAAGCTTGTTGGCCTGCAAGACTGGAACCTCTCAACGTGCTGTTTTAGCTTGGCTGACAGCCACTGCAACCTGTGCTTTGGCACTGTGAGTGACCCATCTTGGCATTTTGCCTGTATCTTTGAAGGATTTAGGTTATGGTGGATTGATTTTATTTCTGCAGTTTATACCCAGGCATTGACCTTTGGCTATTGGCAGATTGATCCCTTCCCAACAGCTTTGTTCATCCAGCATTTAGACTTACATCATGACAGTAAAGGCTGAAGGACCTTTCTTACAGCTGTGCCTAGAAATAAATAGCAATATCGTAAGAAGGCAAGGGCAAACTGAAAAAACTTGAATCAATCCCAAATGCAGCCAAGCCTTTCACACAGTATTCACACAATACTTCCATCAGAGATGACGACAGCCCTACCTGGTGAAAAAGCTCTTTGTTTCACCTACAGCTTCTCTGCAGCTGCCAGCTTCTCTAGCAAACTCAGTTACATCTCGACAATAGTGGGAAGGAAGATATAAAGTCCATTCAAAAGTGGATGTATTTGTATGATTTTAGCAGCTACAGAGCAGGCAAATTTAATGAAGTGTGACATGCGACCCAGCTGAAATGTTGGGAAAACACTGTCCAGACTGTCAGAGCCAAGGGTTTATTTGAATGTGAATCGTCCCCTTTATCAAGCCCCCTGGAGACTGCAGTATCACCTTGCAAAAATTGGCAATGTCACCTGTGCTGATTATTCCAGGATATTGGCACTGGGGTTTCTACTTGGACAGTAGAAACACAGAGAAACTGAAACACAGAGAAAAAGAGCTTGTTTCTGGATGACCCAAGAGCTCTTCAATGCATTTTAGAGAAAGCATTGAGTGTACTGGACCTTTGCCACACAGAGGCTTAGGTTGCCTCTGAAACACCATAGTTAAGTTCAATTTGTCTTGGAAATAAAAAGTTATCATTTTACTTCCAAATAATTGGACTGCAACTGCTAGTGATTCAGGAGCTATTTTACACACAGCTTTGACACAGCTGAGCTGTCCATGGGTAAAGAATGGGATGGTTAGTTACAGAAGGTCATCTTATTAGTCCTCCCATCAATAAATTCTATTGTCACAAGTCATCCTTAGCCTACACACATTTAGATTTTCCACATCTTTATTTCAGTTAGGAGTATTACTTTCCTGCAGTACAAATACTATGTAAATGTCTTTTCCATAGCATATAGCCTGAGAGCTAACTGGGCTGAAGTAGCTTAATAAAGTTTTATGTATAAGTGCTGCCTTTTTGTGGCCTAAAAAAGCCCTGTGAATAAAAGAATTCTCCAAGCACAAACATGGCCATGGACCAGGCAGTCCTGAGGAGTGGCATCAGCCTAACACTTCAGGGAATCCAGATCTCAGTCTAATTACTGTTTTAAAAATGTGTATCTCCATTTCCTGTCACACTGACTTCTGCATCTCTTTAAAGGTGTGGAAAGACTTTTGAGAGTTTATAATTCAGCCAACATGAATGTTGTCATGTCCTCAGCTGCCTATTTCTTTGCATTCAATGACAACTTCATCGTGATCTCTAAAGCTCTTTCTTTGCTTTTCAGAATTGTATTTGTGCTCTTTACCAAAGATTTTATTTGCAGCTTGTTATGAGTAAACATGAAGAGAAGAGAAGTAAACTGTGGAAGTTAATCTTCTGGCTTTTTCATCCTGCCTCAATGTGTGTCTCATCTACCTACATACAGCAGCTCAGATTTCTCACTGTTTATTTCAGGTATGTATGCTGGCCTTCTACTCATACATAAATCAACTTCATTGATGTAGCATTAGAACTTACAAATTTGGTTTATCAAGAGAGTTTAGTTCTAAAAACTTCAATACTAAAATCCCACAGGACACTGCCTAGCTGACAGGCAAAAATCTCATCCTGGTTAGTCTAATTGTCCACTAATAACATACATATCCCCTTTACTATGACATACTATTAGAATTATGATGGGAATTGTCTAAAAGGCCTCTTCCTTTTTTCTCTTTGCCACAGCAGAACAGCTGTATCACTATCTTTTTTTTTTCATGTACACCTTATACATCGTATATGGTAATCCATATATGGTAAACCCTCGTAATGGTAGACTAAGAGAAAGAAAATAATGACTTGTGATTTTGTGTTTCTTTCATTAATAGGGTACTGCATTGAAAGTAGAAAGACAATTCTTATTTGAAGTTTTATCTTTGTCAGGAATAAATGAATAAACAAGACAACTTTTTAATGCGAAGAAGATGGCAGGTGGTTCACCATACACATATTTTGCGGTCTATCAAAACTGCATCCAGAGTCTATATGAAGTTATGAAGTATTAGGGCTCCATCTAAGACATCAAATAATTTTTCTGCTTGCCAGCAAGATGAATCATACAATATGTCCTTCCTACTCTAACGCACATTATATGCTCCCATATGCATATGAGCACACATCCCTGTGTGCTTTGGACTGCTTGGTTTAGGTTAATTCCTTACTTTTCCAATTCTTTGCAGAATGCCAGCTTAGACTAATTTACCATATTCTCTGGTGGCACCATGTATCATATAATTTTATGACGGAAGGAGTTCTTACACATAATAATGCATTCCAACTGCCCTATGTTGTGCTCCTGTGTTTAACACTCAGAATTAATCACAAGGTTTTACATTGTCTTGGGTTGCAAAGCAGCATGTAACCAACTGTATTCTATCATTGTCTGTTGAAACTAGGTGGGGCAGTGATCTTTACATCCAGGTAAGGTATCTTCTGTTAATGGACCACCTGTTAAAACCAGATGGGGCAGTGTTCTTTATCTTTTCCACAACCCACCCTTCCTCCAAGAAGATACCTTCTGTTAATGAGCCATTGAGTTCCACTGTATGACTGATAAAATTACATCATCCCATTGGGAGATGCTCCACCTAGGGGAGGAGCCAAGCCTTCCCTACCTAGATAAAAACTGATATTTGAAACATCAGAGCAGCCTTTTTCAACTGGATTCCAGAAAAAAAAAACAAACCAGACCCTTCTATATCATCCCTGAACCTTCTGAGGAAAACTGCATCCTTCTCCGGGAGCACTGCTTCAACAGAACCATATCTGCCACTGCAGCGGGACTGCAGCCACCATTTGATTGGACTGCTACCAACACCCTGACTGACAGGGTGTCAGGTTGTATTCTGAGTCTGTCAGTGTTTTGGTTCTTTTTTTTCTTTGGTATTACTGTACTTTTATTTTAATTTTTCCTAGTAAAGAACTGTTGTTCCCCTATCTTTGCCTGAGAGCCCTTTGCTTTCAAAATTATAATAATTTAGAGGGAGGGGGTTTACATTTTCTATTTCAAGAGAGGCTCATGCCTTTCATAGCAGACACCTGTCTTTCAAACCAAGACAGACATCAAGTTAAGAAAACCAAAAAGATCTATTCTAAGCTGAGCAGAGTCAAACTTACCCATCTTAGCAAGTTCCTAGACAGACCAGACCTTACCTTTGAACTAAATCACTTGAATGGCATAAGTATATTCTGAAAAACAGGTTGATAAAATGAGTATATTAACATATTCTGCATACAGATATGTGGTTTTTGGGTTCTGTTATTTTGAGCCCCACAAAGCCAAAACTATGTTTAAAAACATATTGAATAGAA
>JAOTQP010001179.1:26650691-26661840 GCA_026413545.1 Cichladusa arquata
AAAATGGCTAAGAAGCTTGGCTAAGTTTATTATAGTAAATGGGCATTTTGCCAGTAGTGTTCATTGTACATTTTTAACCTTTAATTGAAAATTTCCAAGATTACTTCTCTTCATATGAAATGTTTTACCCTGCAAGAGAAAGTCGTTGAAATTGAACAGTGAAGTTTAAAAAAAATAATTCCGTGTGTGAAATAGTGATTGAGGGATGATTTGTCATTTTTTACAACCTCAGAATACCTTTCATTTCTTGCAGAATGTATAAGAGGATTTTTATAATCCATTTCCATGTCTGGTTTGCTACTAATTACCGCTACAAATACAAGCATTATGTTTGCAGGGTTTCCTAACTGTACTGGAAATGTGCTAAAAACAACCAGCATAGAAAAAATACTGATATTGGGCATTAATGGCCTAAAAAATAGTACATGTTTTCTCCTGCTCTCAAAAAAACCTCTGTTCCTGAGAGTATCTTCTTAATATAGGAACAATAACCCTTCTATGTAATGAAGATGTAATTTGAATGGGGTTCATGGCCTGTATTAACGGTGAGAACAGGCCTTATTTAATGTATATAATACACAGTAGAGGTAATCATTATTGAGACAGCACATGAAGTAACTGCATCGTTTCAATAACGTAAATAAGTATTCCTCCAACTGTCCACATGTGTGATATGTTTCTTTATATCAGTTTAGCCTAAGTTTGTATGAGAAACAGTGTTATCTGCTGGCCATGCCAGTTAAAGACTTTATTGTCTCTCCCTGAAGTTGAAAGGAAATATGTCCTGTAAATATTCAGTGTTTATATGTATCTCACCCTAAAACCTAAGGGAAGATCAGCAAAAGGTAAAAAAAATCTTTGCTCTGTCTTGGTCCTCTGCATCTTTTTGTTTGTAGTTAACTACTTTCCAGCTATCTTTTGCACATCTGTGAAAGAAGTAGGCGTTCACGCAAGCATTACCCTTTATTTTAATCTAGAATTCTATGAATTTTTCATTGCATAGCTATGGAAGACATTGCAATTGGTGGGTACTGTGTCTATTTTTCAAGTCATACACTTTCAGTTCTTAGGTTTTTATGTTTTGTAATCCATATTGAAGTTTAATCTACTAATACCTGTAGTTAATGTTTTGTACTTACAGAAAATGAGAAAAGAGCATTCTTAGGATTTTCTCCTAGGTATGGCAGTGAGGAAGTAAATGGTGAAGAAATAATCTTTGCCAGATTCATTATAGAATATCCAAGTGAACATTATATTCTTAGTAAAATAAAATTTGAGATTAGTCCGTTCTTTCTCTGGGATATAGTTTCTGTAATCTTCATGATAGATTTTCCCTGTTTGTCTCTTTCACATTCATCTCTTTGTGTTTTCTGTCTCTAGCTTTCTACTGTAATCATGGATAAGAAAAAATATTCCATATGAAATTTTCATCTCATAGGCTAGTTCAACTTGCTGTGCAGCTTTTCACTTTATTGTTAGTAGTTTTTCCTGTAATTATGCAGAGAATTAACAAAATGTGACTTCCTGCTTTTTAGTATTGGGATTTCTCCAATTCAGGGATTAAATTGTCAACATTAAAGATCTGTTTGCATGGTCTAAAATAAAAGTGCAATATGTCCGTCATTCTTACCATTGCTTTTCTTTGTAATATGTTCTTCTGAATTTCCAAAACTGTTTTTAACTACAGGCTATAATAGGCTATAAATGTTCTCACAGCAGGTTATGATTTTTGCACAGTGAACAGCACTGATGCTTACTGCTTTTCTGTGATTTGAGTTGCAAGGTTCTTTTCCTTTGCCTGTAGCTAACTGTAACAATCTTTATGTATTAGACAGTATTCTCTAGTGTAAAAGAACGGATCCCAGCTCTGGTTCATCCAGGGAAAAAGTATCCTCAGTCAATGTAGTCTGTTCAGCCAAGACTGGATACGTGTTTTCATAACTTGTCCTGCCTTCTGTTTATTTAACATCCTCACTTCTGCTACTGTTTCTTTCTTTGTCAGCAGTCATACTTGCTGCCCAGAAATGCTGAAGCAGAAGCCTTGAAGCTTGTATTGTTGTTGTTCCTACTAAGCATCACCTGCTACATGTTCAAGTACATGCTTTAGATAATGGAATTTAATGGCAAAGAAAAAAGCTGAAGTATGATGTGAAGCAGATATTAAGGATTATATCAATCTTGAGAAGTGCAGCTATTCCTCAAGTATACTTCTTGAACAAAAAAAGGAGTAACTTGATGGTCTATACTTTCTTTTTATCGCACACTTTAATAATACTTGGATGTTTTGTATCTCTAAAACAATTTAAAAGATCACTTCTTGTTAGTCTATTCTCTTGATATTAGTATCCAAGGTAATATTTTGCTGTACTACTAAAAAATCAGCAGTGTGACATAAGGAGAAGCTGTAAAATGCCCTTTCTTTCTCAGAATTGTTTAGGAAAGTTTGAATGCAGAAGCAAACTGTATGTCTCTCATTTTTCCTCATACTGTGCTGACATTTTTAAGTAAGGTAAATGACGATAAGCCTTGAGAAATATACTGCTCATTTCGCAAGTTGGTGCATGGAGAGAAAAAAAATCTAGCTTTCTCCAGTGAAGAGCTCCAGGATTCCTTTTGTTTCTAGTTTGAATAAGGTCTACACACAATTGGAATATAGTACAAAGAACTGAGAAAATAGTCTCCTTCTAGTTGGTTGTCAGACAAAAAAAAACCGGAAATACACACCAAAGATAAAAGTACTTTGCATGAATATACAACCTGTGATGCCTGCTGACACTTTCAAAATGAAGATTAAAGCAGTTTGGAGGAAATTAATAGTAAATCGTATGAAAATAATTTACTTGTTTATTTGCATTAGAATAGCCTGTAAGCAACTGAGCTTCAGGTCTGAACTAGAAATTGAGTGGGCCAGCCAGCCACTTCTTATATGCAGATTTGTATCACTGACTGAGGTGACTAGGTACCCTCCTTACACTGGTAAGTGCTTTTTGTGTTAGTTGCTCTGGGCCTGTCTCTGTCTGTATCCATCCACACCTTCAATAACTTGAATCCCAGGCTATTCAGAAATAAGTGAAACATTCGTGATCCAAAATGTTTGCATCATATAAGGTATTCTTTCTGTACTTTTAATCTGACCATAGTATTTATCACTTCATTTGCTGTAGAAAGCTGAAGAAAATGCAGAAGGAATGGCGTCTGGTCTTGGTCCTGATGGAGAGGTATGAATTTTTAGGAAGTGTTGCTTTTTTTCTTCTTGTCTGTTTTTAGTTAAAAAAAAGCCAAAACAACTTTCCAGTGATTATTCTGGATTGTGTGTCATGGATATAACTTTGAAAAGAGTTACAATGACAACTGTTCTAGGAGCTGTTTTTATAAACAGAAATAATAATTACCTAGGTTAACATTTATGCTAGCCTCTCACTATTCCTAAAATCAAAGACTATCCAGTCTATCGCTGAGCATGATGAAGTCTGCCTCTCAGTTTTGTAATGTGTTTGCGAGAAATATTTTTCTTGCAGTCTGTATATTGACTACTTAATTTCTAGTCTGAGCTTGTAAACACACTAAAATCCATCTTCTCATCTTTACGAAAAATACATTGTTGACATTGCATATCAACCTTTCAGCCACAGGACAGAGTACAGTGTTATGATGGATTAAGACATCTGAAAGTTTTTTCTTCTTCAAAAGCAAATGGAAATGAGTAATTTTTCTCTGTCATTCTTCAGATAATATCATTAATTAAGTAGCAGAGCATATGCTGCCTCATTCAAAGCTCTTCTCTTAGTGCAATTTTTCTATTCCATATAATTTTTATATAAAGACTTCAGAATTGTATTTATTGTTTTACTTCTGCTCTCTTTTTATACTTGAAAGTGATAGTTCTGCTAATGCAATTAGAGATACAGTAAAATACTTCAATATATTTGTATTTGCACAAGAAAAATACACATAACATTCCTGTAATTTCAGTATTAATGGAAATTGGCTAAGTTTTGCATTCTGTCAGTCACTGTATTTAGAACTGCTCATAATTAGCTTTTCTTGCTCATATGAATATATTTGGAAAATATTCTTGGTTAGAAACAGTTTTAGAAGGCAAAAAGTCTTTGAAGTAAAAAAATCTGTGATTAAACAGGGCAAAGAAATAAAAAAGAGTGATTATGGTTTTGTTACAACACAGTATTCTAGTTTTGTTACAACACAGATAAGTAAGAGGTTTTGTTCTTACAGATCTTCATCAGTTTAGTTGAAGAAGTTAGGACAGTAAATCTTTAAAACAGGCTTTTACCTAGAAAGCTAACAGAATTGTTTGATTCTTATTTCTCAAAAAAAAAAAAAAAAAAGGCCGAAAGGTCACTTTATGTTTTTTTGTTACAGATGCCTGTTGGTATAAATAACAGGATTTAGTACCTATAAGAATACATACCTAATGTCTTGATTCACAAAAACCAATGGTGCATTCTTTTCCATGCTGTTCTTGTTAATTTACTTGGGATACATTCGTGGATGTTGAGTAGTACATTTTACACACAAAAATAGTGTGACTCAGTGTTTGTTTAGTGGGAAAGTGTGGCACCTAGGAGCAAAGCTTCGCTGGTTGTTTGTAGCTGGAGTTTTGATAGTGCTGTTAGTTCTTTTTATTGTGTAAGAGAAGTTTAGTTGCCATTTGGTGTAAAATGTCTCTTGAATTTTTAGCCCATAGATGAGAGCAGTCAGATGAGTGACCTTCCAGTCAAAGTGACTCACACTGAAACAGGCAAAGTTCTTCTTGGACCAGAAGCACCCAAAGCAAGTCAGTTGGATGCTTGGCTGGAAATGAACCCTGGGTAAGTAGTTAGTATACCAAGTAGACTGTTTTTTCTGTTTGCATTCATATTTTTCATGTTGTACTTCCTTTCTTGTTTACCAATTCTATTGTTGTTTTAATTTATTGTGTGTAAGCCGAGTAGGAGATGTATTGAACCTTTTACCTCCTCCTTTTAACTGTAATTCAAAATCTTCCTGTCATTTTTGTACAGCTATGAAGTTGCTCCCAGATCAGACAGTGAAGATGAAAGTGGTTCTGAATATGAAGAGGAGGTATGTATCTTTAAAAATAAATACTGTGACAATACAGTAAAAAACAAGTGCTTACTTAATATTTAATTTTCCCCTTCTTCATAATGAAGAGAGGGGAAGTGATAGCAGATGTGCGGGTGTTTTAAGACTAGTACAAACAGCAAAATTAACTGATTCTGTAGTTCTTGATTTATAGCAGTTGTTCTTTATGTACACTGTAAGTGCCTAACTGATAATGGTGGTTAGGAAGAGTAAATATTTTACTCTGATTATTAATAGCAATGAACCAGAGAATTAAGCAGGTTCTTGTTTTAAAATACCTCTCAGAAAATGCTTCATTGTGGCTTTGTGCTGAATGAAATTAACATCTTCAAGGTTTATGCATTGGTTTATGCAAGGTTTTATAGGCAATAAAATAACGTGGCTACTACTTATATATTATGTTTATTAAAATGTTAGGGATTATGCCAGGGATTTATATTCAGACTTTTCAGGGTAGGCTTACTTGATTCAGTATTTGGATGGCGATTTAAATACTGTTGTTACAAAAATTTTAAAAATAATTTTATAATTAAGATTTCAGCCTTGCAGGGTCATCATATTACATACTATGAATAATGAACAGTAATACTTGCTTAGCATTTTCCAATCAGTATTTTCTAAATGAGAACAGAAGTGAGGAATAGAGAAGGATGATGTTCAATCAACAGCCTGGTAGCAGAACTAGGTGTAGTACTCAGATCTCCTAAGTTTAGCAGTCTTTACACAGCTATATCAAACAACCACTGAAACTGGTTGGACTGTATGAGGTCATAGTGTGTCTTTGTAGGAGTAATTTCTGGTAATTCTACATGCCTAGTAGTATTAATTTAGGAGAAGAGGGCATGATACCTGTCAGATTTTAGAATCTCAGTGAGATTTTAAGTTGTTTGCTATCTGCTGCAAATGTAGCCAAAGGACAAGTTATTTCAGAAAAAGTAAAAATAACTGGTTTTAAAAAAATTAAGAAACTAGGTGCCTAAATCAGTAGTACTTGGCAGTTTTTAAAGCCTTATTAATTTATCATTCATCTAGAATACAACATAAAAATGAACATGGTATTGGAATACTCTCCATGAATATGGTAATCAGAGAAAGCCTTTGGAAAGTAAGATCATTAAATGTGAAAATTTTTATTTCAAAGTGTTATGACTTCCTGCTGGTTAATATATGTCAAAAATCAATAATTTTGTCAAGCTACCAGTATGAGAATGCCAGTTGAAAGTATGAACTGAGGAACACATTACACCTCCCAGCATTTCTGTTCTTTTTCTGTATTCTGCAGGATGAGGAAGAAGAATCAAGCAAATTAGAAACAGATGAGAAGATAGTCCTGGATCCTAACAGTGAGGAAGTTTCTGAGAAAGATGCAAAGCAAATCATTGAGTGAGTCTTTCTTAAATGCTGTTTATTACGAACTATGATTTCTTACAGTGGCATTTCACAAGAGTAGTAGAGATTTGTTGTACTTCTCTGGTATAAATATCTGCAGGAGAAGGAACATGATCATTTGTGTACTCTTTATAATCTTGCACCCTTTGGTGTACTCACCTCACTCACAGCTGAGGACTTGAACTGTTTCTTTAGATGTATGTATACGAGCCGTGGTCAAAAAATACTTGTTTGTAGGAATTCACTTGAGGTTTTTTCTACTTTCCAGGACAGCCAAACAAGATGTGGATGATGAATATAGCATGCAATATAGCGCTAGAGGGTCTCAGTCCTACTACACTGTGGCTCATGCAATCACCGAAAGGGTGGAAAAGCAGTCTTCCCTTCTTATTAATGGCACATTAAAACATTATCAGGTGAGAAATCTTGAAAACAATAGAATACCTAAAACTTGGAATTATGCCCAACATTTCAGTGTGATATTTCAAATGGCAAACTGAACGTTTTTTGAAAAATACAAAGGCTCTAATAGATTAGAATTTGGAAGTATGGACAATGACACTTGCCACAGATACTGTTGCATACATACTGCTTGACTGATACAAGCTGCTTGAGTGATTCTACAGATACCTCTGCCTTTTCTTGATTGCAGGTGAATAATATTTTAGTTTTGGTATCCTTCTCATTGACTTGTAATTTAGTTTCTAACTGTTTTAATTTATGGTGGATTAACAGTATTTTCCTTCTTCCGATAGTTAAAAGTTTAGAATTTTATTTTTTAATTAAGGTCCTAATATTCCAGGGCAGTGATAGATATAATTTGAAAGTAAGAAAAACATTTTGCTGTGGAGGTTGGTTCACATGTTCTTCACAGACTTTCACTGGATTTAGTAACCAAGGACTTTAGTATTTTGATGTAAGATAGATTCATGTGTGATTGAAAATGTCCTTGATGCATATTTTCTACTACTTCTGCTTTCTACTTCTGCTATCATACAACTTTCTAGTTAACTCCAACGCCCTGCATCTTTTCTCTAGTCAGAACATTGTTTGTGTGTGTATATATCTCTCTACATAAAGAATAATGATGCAGACAAGATAGCTTTCCCCTTCTCAATTCTGAAGTGACTTTGTTGGTAGTACATACAGTGACAGTACAAATGCCAGTCAGCTCTTGGTGACTTAATAGTAAATACGAATCAGTCCATATATATGTAAAGCCAGTAAATTGGCAACTTTATTTTGGATACTGTCTTGCAAGGAGAAGAGACAGTTGCTTCGAGAGTGAACTTTCTCAGGCCACCTAATTTCTTGCTTTCACCATTCATGAGACACGCCAAAACTCGGGATATGAGAGGCAGAAACTTCACACATGCATCAGTAATGTGATACACACATGTGGAAATCTGTCTGACAAAAGAATAGTGCTTTCTAGTGGTATTCCTTGGAGTGTGAAATTCTATTATTGAGACATTGCTAAGCTGCAGAACTCTGGCTTCCTTCCGGCTCTGGAATTTTAAACACAAGGCATATTTGGACAAAGGTGGCCTGCTCTGATGGCAAGTTTTGGACGACAGATACTAAGTGCATATGTGCTACAAGGGCATCAGCATACCAGTGATGCAGTTGGCAAGTGTGAGGCTTTGTGTTTTGTGCTGACGAGTTTGGTTCCGAGAGATTTCAATTGACACAGGCAAATGTCATGAAATACACACAGAAAGTTTTAGCATTTGAGAGTGTTGAAATTGAGGAACAAATACCTGCAGTGGTGTTTATGAGCCTTACTATGAGTGCCTCTTTGTGTGCAGTAGTAAACTTTTGTACATGAAACCTGACTTCATCTTACAGAGTGTTTTAAACAGGAATGATGGTTTCCATGTAAAGATAGACAGGGGTCCCCATGTATATAGTATTACTAAAGGAAAACCAACTTGTAAGTAGACAGCAGAGCATTAGTTCCATAATGCTGATTTATTATTAATTATTTTTGTGGGATTTAAATAACTGAACCTCTTACTCTTATTTCAGCTCCAGGGACTGGAATGGATGGTTTCTCTCTATAATAACAATCTGAATGGAATTTTAGCTGATGAAATGGGACTAGGGAAGACAATACAGACTATTGCTCTCATCACTTACCTGATGGAGCACAAGAGACTCAATGGCCCCTATCTCATCATTGTTCCCTTGTCGTAAGTAATGGATCTCATTCTGGCATTATTTTTCTAAGTGTTTATTTGATTTATTTGGAACACAACATGCTGGCAAAACCAGAAGACTGGTAAAACACTTTATTCTATTGATTTTGGTGAACTGTATTGAATTTACTGTAATTCACTCTTAGGCCAAAAGAGGGGGATGTTTTTTCTTTCCTATTACGTTCATGCACTTCACCTTTTAGCTTTTTACTCTGATATTAAAAATCTGTTGCTTAATTCTTTAAGCAGTTTTGCCTCATCTGATACCATGCAAGCATGCTTTAATGAGGTTGATCTTTAAGTACTGTATAGGTAGCCCTGGATATATGTAGTCTTGATTGATATGCACACTTTTGTCAGGTGTGCAGATTATGATTGTTTATTGTGCTGCCCCCTCCCCTTTTGCCTTTCCTTTGCTTCCTAGGAGCTTTCCAAGATGCTGCTAGTTTTATAAATTTTTTTAGTGCATTTTCCTTTCTTCAAAGGTCATGTGTGAGTTTTAGTGATTTGTATAAAAAATGCCAGTCATTGTAGAACTCTTATAGGATGTTGAGGAGTTACTTTCTTATTTTTATATGTAATTGAACTTGATTGCTGTTGAGAGATTCCCATGTAATTTCATCAGCAGATTTGTCCACCAGTTGTGCTGAGCATGCAAATTTGTTCTAGAATTAGGATAAATTTGATTTTTATTCAGGTGTGTTGTCTTCTGGCTTTGCTGCAGTAGTAACTTATTAACTAAGATAAATGCCACAGATGTGCCTAACTGTATGAATACAAATTATGAGCTTATTTTGAAAAGAAACACCTGGGAGAGGATCTATAAAACAAAAATAGTGGGAGTGTTATTAATGTCAATTTTCATGTGGGCTCAGTAAAAAATCTGATTTCTTTTAAGTACCCTTGGTTTTTTTTTTTAAAGAAGTGAGAGGCACTGAAAGTTCTTTCTTGTATACATTTTGAAAGCTGCCTGTTTCTGTCTTCTCTACGTTGCTAGTATTGCTGCCATCATTGATCCACTAAGAAGGGAAAAAAGAGGCAAGCAGCTGAAAAACCTCAAGGTTATTTTTTGCTGTTGTCTCATGATAGAAATTAGCTTCACTGTAGCAACATTTTTGTTGGGATCAAACAGCAGAAACAATGCAAGAATGGATTCTCATAATGGCAGTAGTGGGACTATGAGTAGTTCTCCTCAAGCAGTTCTCCTCAGTTTCATTTGGCTGTATTTGAAAAGCTGTAATGTCCATTTTTGGATGATAAGTCTAGTATAAAAGAGCTTGCAAATCTATTTTTTGACCAGAGATAATGTTTTTATTGTTACTGTGTTCGGAAGTATAGAGGTGCATGTAAAATGCTACTTTTGCTAGTTTCTAAAAGGGCTGTGAATATAAGCTGAATGAGTGTTTCACACTTTTTTTTCCTGGTTACTTCCCTCTGAGATCCTTGTATTTTATTGAAGTATATAAAGTGCAGTTTTAAAATATGTTGTTATTTATGGGTGTTGATTACATAAAATGTGTTGAAAAGCTGGCAACCACTTGGAAACATTTATAAATGTTTGATCTGCAGATGATGAAACATGTTACTTTTTCTCTATAATCTCTATGATAGGACTTTATCCAATTGGACATACGAATTTGACAAATGGGCTCCTTCTGTGGTGAAGATATCTTACAAGGTTTGATTTGCTTTTTATATGGCTGTAGAATTGAAGGAATAAGAGCTAGAGACAGTTTTTCCTCTGTCTCTCTGTCCTCTGTGATTTTAAACTGTCTGCTCATTGGGTTTTGTCATGTATATCAGGTACTAAGCAATGTGAGTTAATCATACTAAGAAGACTGTTATAAACTGTGAAAGACTGTAGAAGTAAAACAACTGTAAATCACTGTAAAAAGTGCAGAATAAAATTGTTAATTTTCACATTTGCAAGGCTTCTGCTGAGTGTTATGAATGGTAACTACCTAACATTTTATTCCTAGGTAAATACTTTCTAGTGTAGTAGTGATGTAGCCAAGCAATTTTTAGGGAGACCAGACCACTGGCTTTATATTTCCATGAGCCCCATAAGTAGCTTTATGGTCTAGCAGCAGTTTAGGGAGAGCACTCTGAGAAGGTCTGGAATTATGTCTGTGTATTATTCACAGTATGGTTGGATTGCACGTTCATCTGGTTGCTTATTCTTTGCTCATTTATAAAAACAATGTTTCTTCTTCATCAAAGAGTAACAACTCATGTCTCTCTCTTTTAGGGTACACCTGCAATGCGCCGCTCACTTGTTCCTCAGCTTCGAAGTGGAAAATTTAACGTTCTTTTAACTACTTATGAGTACATAATAAAGGACAAACACATCCTTGCTAAGGTAATGTTAACTATTATATCCCTACAGCAAGACCCAGACACCTTCAAGTGGTGCCTACCACAAAACACATATTTGTTTTGTAGGGAAATTCTCAGTTGCT
>JAOTQP010001179.1:26698115-26710891 GCA_026413545.1 Cichladusa arquata
ATGTCTAATTAAATATAGGCAGCTGGAGTTTCAGTACAAATAATTGGGCAACTATTAATAATTTTCAAATGCAAACCAGAAAACAGTCTTTCTTCCACTCCTTAAAAAAATGGTCGTTTCAGTGATCTGACGACGCAGGCTCTTGATTGATGAACATATGGCTGACGAACTCATTTACTATATTTGGTGGAATTTCAGCCTATCTAAGAAGACCATGTATCACTAGTTGGTATGTTTTTGTAATAATTGTACTTTGAGTTTTTAGTAAAAAACAATACTTCCGTGAAATCAAGCTAAAACTTGATGTAGTCACTAATTCTTTGCCTTTCACAGATTCTGGTCTATATTCTGTTTTAGTTTAGTCTCAGAAGATCTAGGCTGGTGAATCTGTTGTGCAATAATATCCAACAAGGAGGGAAAATTGAATTAAAATAACTCTTCATCCATCTTTATATACTTATTTCAGTTGTTTACTGATTGCACTGTTGATAGGATATCTTAAGCCCTTTCATTTAATTGTCAAGTGTTAACAGCTTTTTTCCTCACAGTCTTTGTCTAGTATACTGCTCTCTATGGTGTTGCATAGCAAGATGCAATTATGATGTCAGGAGACTGGCTCTACAGAGCCAAGAAACAATTCTAATGTGAAAATTAGAAGCAGTCCCAGATGTCAGGAATTTTAACAGTAAAAAAAAATAAGCCAGAGAACTGGATTTTGAAGAGATCTATTTAAGAATGTGAACTACAGTGTGAAAAGTTGAAGTCTTCATTGGTTGCCAGATGTAATCTGAGAACCAGTGTAAAATAAAGAACGGTAGGATTTCAAACAGACCAAGCAAAAAAAACCCCAAAAAACAACAACAAAAAAAAGCAGAACTTCTCTTAGAATATCAATACAATATTCCAAGAGCAATCATGTTGAGGAGAGAAATTGGTAAGGATAGGTAGATGTCATTTTAGGGCTTTCAGTCTTTATTTCAGCTGTCCATAGGATTCTTTTCTTCCTTTCTTCCTTTCTTCTCTTCTTAAGTGGTAAATGTAAAGTTCATTTTGTAAAACAGTCATCCGCTGATCCTTACTGCACTACTGACCTAATTTTTGGTTTTAAGTGCTTAACAGCCTTGAATCTTGGTGTCTTTTGGCCAGTAGTCAGTAAAATACCTTGTTGTTCCCAAAAAAGCTCTTTCTTTGAGAATTTTGTATGGTTGGTATTTATGTTCAGGGAATTGGTAAGGTGGTGTGTTTTTTTCTGTTCACCTTTGTTTCTGTGCTTTCTCTTGAAATACTGAGTTTTATTAGCATGCTAGGGTTTTTCTTCACATGATAATGTTAGTTACAATAACTGTCTTTCAACTTTCAAGTTGCAGAGAGACAGGGCATTGATGTTTGAAGGGATGCGGCAGATTCTCTGAATGTTCATTGTGTTCAGGTAAAATTTGAGAGGGACACAGAAGAGTTTGCACTTCCTATGCTCATGTCCTGTTTCATCTGAACAGCATCAGGCAGACTTACCACCTGGCTCCCTGCCACTTCTGCTCTGTGTGTCCAGTTTCTTAGACTATAAGTAGTACCGATAGCTTTCGCTATGTCTTAATTTTCTAGTTATCTAGTTATCTCCAGTCATAGGAAAAATAATTATGTGCTGCAATGTTTTACCATCTAAACAAGACAGGTCTTAGACGCCAAAGCTGGTTTTGTGATGAGCAACAAGTTACCTGATTCCTGTAAAATTATTTTTAAAATATTAGTTGTGTAAGGCCTACACAATTATAGACTTGCAGAACACAGTTGTGAAACAAAACCGAGCTGTTAGTATTTAGACCTTATTTGTGTCTGTAATTCTGAATTGGAAAGGTGTTCAGTCACAGTGCTATGTCATACTTGATAGAAGAATGGATGCCTAATAGCCTGCCCTTCAAATAGAGAAAATACACAGTTTTCATTTTATCCTTACTTTGTTTCTGTTTGTTGCTTATGTATCAATGTTGTAGCCCATGTTCCCTAAGAAAACTTCCACCTCAAAACAACTCCTTTCCTTTAGGAAGGGTGAAAATCTAATTGCAAGCAGCAATAAAGTAGACAGTCTGTCTCAGAAGTAACTTCTGCTTGCCTCCTGAAAATACAGTTCTTGGGAGGTGGAGGCTTCTCCTTGGAAGAGTACAGTTTGGTTTCTTTAATCCGTGATAAGTGTGCTGTTACCTCCTTAAAAATCAGATTGGTTTGTGTACATGGACTAGGTTACAGTAATATGAGTCAGAAAAGCGGGAACATTTTGTCAGTACAGAACTTAACACAGGGTCCTCATACTTCAATGGTGTATTTGCCTTTCATGAGATACCTGACAACTTGCAAAATTTGACATTAAATTTTTACAGCAGTCTTTGAAAAGAAATGAGGTGTCCAGACTTTTTTTGGTACTATTTTGTCCAGTTTCCTTAAGGGAAGGAAAGTGTTAAATTTTTATTAATGTACCGTTTTCCTTGACTCCCTTGCTGTGCACCTCACTAATCCAGAGGCATTTGAACATGGGAGATGTCTGTGTTATTTTGCACTCTCACACAGCCCATCATCTGTCAGGAACTGGAGATTTGTACCTGGGATTTGTGTCATTATCGGACTGGTAAAGGTTTGGAAGGGCATTCTCTTCAGTATGGAACTTAAGGCCTAGAATAGTAAGCTTTTATAACAAAGAGTTCAGTCAGAAGAATTAGCTTAATAAATATGTTGTTGCTGATACACACATGCTTGGATCATATGGGTAGATATATGCACAGAGCTTTAATTTACATGCTGGTAATTAATGAAATACAGTTTTAAGCCATCTTTTGAGACAGAATGAAGCATATAGGTTTAGTTTTAAATGTTGTTGTTGTTTATATACAAAATACAAATTTGTCTCTTGAGAACGAATGTTAAGAGTCACACTAGCAACATTTTTATACTGTTTGTATTGTCAGACTGATTTCCAAGTGGGGTCACTAGGGTCTTAAAGAAAGCTGTCTGAGTTTGCCTTCATCCATAGAAATTTTGGAAGCTTAATATAGTAATTAATTGATATATTACTGGTTAAACAGAAAGTTTAATGTTTGCTGGTAGATTTCTAATTTGATAAGAATTCCTTTGTTACCTGCTAGTCACTAATTTTAAGAGTGAAAGAGCATATGTTAGTTTATTTGGATTTAATTTTTATCATTTGTCTTTACTACATTGCTATATGTAATATTAAAATAAATCCCAACTTTTCACTTATATCTTTTATTTTTGTTAATATGTATTTCCCAAAATACTGCCTACTCTGAGCAGGAATTTTATGCAGAATTCCAAAGTGAGATGTTACAAACTCTGTGATGATGGGACCACTATGATTTCTTTTTAGTGATAGAAAATCTGTCAAGCAAGCAAAAATATAAATATGTTATAGTTAAATGAAGTTTTCTGAAGGACAGCAAAATGTTACCAAAGTTAACAGAATGATGACTTAGTCTGTTTTGTTTTTTTTTTAATTTCTTGTAAATCAGAATAGATTACTGTATCAGTTTCTGTAACCAAAACTTGATCTGTTTGCTGTGGAGAAAAAAAAATACATTTGCTGTAATGAATGCATCTTTAAAATGCATGCAACCAATTTCAGTTTTAAAATCATACATAAAATTATCTAATTTTACTCTTATTATTAAAATAATAACAAGAATCAGTAACTGCTCAGCTAAAAATCTAATTTGAATGCCTAGAATAATAAGGGGAGAAATATGATAAGTAGTTGTCAATATTAAAACCGGCTGAAGGAGGAAGGCTTCAGGCCTTGTAGTAGGTAGAATGAAACAGCAGATTTCAGTATCCACAATCCTTTCAGTATTAAATTTTCAGTAAAATAAAATTACTTGTATATGAAAACATAGCCTTTCCCCAGCTCTCTTTTTTTTCCTGATCAGCTGATGAAGAGACTAGCAGCTCGCTGCTTTGCTGGCTTGTTAATTTTATCCCCACTAACTGTGATTTCCGATAGCCGGCCTGCTGATAGTGGTAAGGTAAATATCCTTTTTCATTGCCGTCTTGAAGATTCAGTAGAACTACATCACAGGCATGTGTAGGTGTGTAACACATCAAAAGTCGGTGTTCTCCGTGTTTCAATGTACAACTGAGTGCTTGAGGAGAGCAGTGACATTAACTGTTGACAGCCTTGCATGCTGTATTTATTATTAGCTTTTCTAGCTTCCAAGATATGCAGAAAAATTTCCTTTTCTTAATCTTCATTAGCCTCAGTGGTTTATAGCGCGTGTCCTGCTTTAGCCAGATGAATATTAATGAATTTGTGTGCAGATTTTTCTTTCCCTTCTTTTTTCTTCCTAACTCATCAGATCCCGAGCCTCCTTCATAGTGAATATCTATCTGAATGCTGTGGAAGCATGATGTAAATTGTCTTTTGATTATTAAGGCCTAGTTTCAGGCTGTCTCTCAGGATTCTGCTTTTGTGTTTGTCTGTGAATTTGTACATCGGAGGAAACAGATTTCAAAATCCCACTGTTTTTTTAAATGTTTCAGATTATTTTGTGTTGTGCATCATATTTTGTTCACAAAACGTTTCTGAAGGGACATTTACAATTGAGAAAAATTATGTCTAGGCTGTAATCACTTTTTTGTATTGATTGTTATGCTCACATGATCATAAATATTAGCCATGTTTGGTGCTGTGGAGAAATGAAGGTAATTGCCTTAGGATTAGAGCTCTTTCAGCTACGACAAAGGATTGATTAGCATTTGCATGTACTCAAGGCAATATTGAGAAGCAAAAGCAACAAATATCAACATCAGTTATGTTCTGAGAAAGCATTAATCAGAAAGCCTTAGTTTTAAGATGTTTTATTTTATTTTTTTATTTTAAATTTCAGTTCTTTTATGATCTGGTATTTTTATTTCTTTTCTTTTGTTGGCTTTCTCAGAACACGAAAAGTTCAGCTTCTTGCTTTATGACATGGATCTGATAGTGTGTGTGAACAGGTTCCCTTTATTCCTAGTTTGCTTTTCGCAGCAATTTTTTTATCCTTCTGCATACAGCTGCTGGGTCTGGTTAAAAGCATATATCCAGGTAAATGAAACAATTGAAATTAGTGCTAATTGTCTGTGACTGTGTGTACGGTTTGGTTGTTGGGATGGGTTTTTTGCATCCCATGTTATGAGTCCTGTTTACGGCAAATCGCTATACTGTCAGTGCCTCTGCCTACCTCCTGGTTACTGTTCTAGAAGAAAATTATACATTTTGAGATTATTTTAAAACTTAGGTGATATAAAAGTTGCTTAAAAGGCTTGGAAGAGGAGTTGTTACTGTATTAAGTATCTCTATTTTGTGTGTATGCACAAGGAATGGTGCGTGAACTGGTTTTGGGAGCTGAGCACTCTTTAGACTGTCCTGTTTGGAAACATATGGTATCAAAGTCTGTTATGCATGGAACTGTGTAACCCAGAACTGACGCTGTTGTGAAAAAATGAATGTTTTCTGTACACTTACTGAGACAATACCCCAGGCCATTATGTGTGAAACTGTGATTTGGTGCAGAATTCAAGGTTCAGGTAAACAACATATTTAGATGATAGTGGATCCTTAGAAAAAGTTAATGTTTAATGTCTCATTGATTGCTGGTAAGTCAGTTTCTTGTACTCTTGTTTATAAATAAACTGAACATTTTGAGTTGAATTCTCTGCATCCCATGGAATTGCAGAGGGTTTTCATTGTTGTTTTGAAATAATTTGTTATTTCCCTTTGCAATATGTCTTTTGTTTGAAAACCATACTTTTTGTATCCTTGGTTGTCAGGCAATTGAAGACGGCAATTTGGAAGAAATGGAAGAGGAGGTCCGGCTTAAAAAGCGAAAGAGAAGAAGAAATGTGGATAAGGATTCTGGGAAGGAGGATGGAGAGAAAGCAAAGAAAAGAAGAGGCAGACCTCCTGCAGAGAAGCTGTCGCCCAATCCACCCAAACTGACAAAACAAATGAACGCGATCATTGATACTGTGATAAACTACAAGGATAGGTGAGCTTGGGGACAATCTGTCTTTATTGCACGGGCTCTCTCCCTCCCTGCTGATATCACTCTACATTTTATAACGGTGTCATTTTTTTCAGTCTTTAGAAAGACACGTTGACACGGCTCTTCTGAAGAGTTATTCCTCTTAGGGCCTGATCCTGAAAGTCTCGTGCTTTGTAGAGTCTTTTTTTAACACCTGTCTGTTAGAAAGTTGTTGAAACACAATTTTAAAAAGTAAGAAAAATGTAAGCGTAAAGCTTCCGCTTAGGATTGAAGTCATTCTGCTCAAGGTGTGTACTTAAGAACATTCAGCTTGTGCAGGACTTCCCTTCAATTTAGTGAGCATGTGTTGAAATTAATCTTTTCAAAGACATGGCTACAGATTTATTAATTCAAGTTTACATGGGTCTCACAATGAAAGACTGAAATACTGCCCAAAATGTGTAGTGCCCATATCATGAGCATCAGAGCTGCCAAAAGAAAAAATATAGTACTGAAAGATCAGAGGGAAGCCTGTTTGTCAAGAAATACCCATTTTCAGCATAAAAATATGCTAAATAGTCGGACTTAATGAAAAAACTATTCCTTCCAATCTGAAATGGCATTTGAAGACTTCTGTTTTGCAGATTTTCAAACTGCAAATCACCTATGCTTCATGGGCAAGAAGTAGAGAATTAGTTCATAATTCCTTTGAATTAGACTTGATTGCAAAAGTTGTGTTTAAACTCACTTTGTACTTCCAAAAATCAGTAAAGCCTTCTTGTGTGCATATCCCTTCTTTGTGGTATATTGAATTACTTAAATCATATAGCACGTATTACAAGCTAAGTTAATATTAAATGCATTCAGAGGAAGTCAGAAAGTATTTGCATTAGGTGGTCTGCGCTTAGGCATGGCAATGTATTTTTTGCCTGTAAACAACTTCCAGATGTTGGCTTTAAATGTCAGCTTGCACTCTGCCCTTTTTTGCAGCTACTGTTCTGGCTCTGCCTGTACAAGGCTAGTTTGAGTGGTACTTGGTACAGCACACACTGCTGTGGTCCAGGACTTATTTTGGACATTACTGTTAAAGTGAACCTTTCTGTGATATGTGGGCTCTTTCCAGAGTACATAAAAAAGTATTTTATTGTATTGCAACGGGATTCATAGCAACAAACATGAAGAACAAAAAGCTGACTACATTTTCAGTGTATTTAGCTTGCTATAACTCTTAACTGACAGAGTAGCTGAGAAGGGAGAAGTGTTTAAGTATTCCAGTCAGGACTGCAAGGAGCATCTCTGCATTTTAGATCCTTGGCCTTGAACCTTCTCTTAAAGCGAAGCACTTCTGATCAGGATATCTACTTCCCACTTTTAAAATAGCAAGTCAAGTTGCTTCCGCTAGTCTTCAGTAGGGGATAGCTACTGATAGTAACTGATAGCTTCTGGGGAGGTTAAAGATTTTTACCTGATGTTTGTGCCCCAGGAAGTTCTGATCTGATTTCTGTCAAAAAAAGTGAACAGCTGAGCTATTGTGCAGTGACAAGGCATACTTTTCCCTCTCACTGGAGCTCACATTTATGCAAGACAGAATTGCTTCCCAATTTAAAAGGTGTATGGAGCTCTATTCTGTAAGGAATTAAAAATGCCTCTTGAATTGAACTCTTCAGTGCTGTAAGTTACAAGGAAGAGTGCCAAGTTTCTGTGTTCTGATTTTTTTTGTGAGCTAGCATCAAACCACCCAATACTATGAAAGAATAGAATTACAAATCTAGGCAGCAGGGAACTTTAATATCTTAAAATATTTGGGGATAACTTGCTCTAGAGCTCAATATTTTCAGGATTTGCAGCTTTAGAATTGAGTGGGGTTTAGGTGTTGGAACCCTTCAGTTTTGTTGAGGGTTCAGTGTTTGTTCAGCTCTGGGCTTCTGTGAGCGTGAAGGCAATTGGGGCAAGTATAGAGGGACAGGTTAATTGAAGAAAAGTAGGCCATGAGTTTCATCTGGGGAAAAAAACGGATTTTCATGTATTTAGTATTTGAATGCTTGAAATCATCTTTGTCTTTAGCTTAAAGTTTCAGTGCTAGAGGATGTTCATCTTTTCTTTATGCTAAGTTCAGAGGGCTCATCTGGACTACAGAAAACTGATTGTGTCCCAAAAAGTGGTCAGGTGATATCCATCCAAAATCTTTCTGACTTGGGCCTGAGTTACTTTGTCAAAGCCAATTCTACAATCTTTAGTAAGTTTTGTGCAATTTAAGGGCAGCATGAAAAAAAGTAAAAAAGATTACATTACTAAGCTAGTAAGTCTCTGCATGCTTTGTCTCATGTTTTCCCTTGCTTTGAGAAGAGTTGCTTGTAAATACAGAACCACTTTTCTGTTCTTATTAAAGCCTTTTCAGAAAAAAAAAATGGAAGTAAAATCTTTGGTGCTCACAAAAATCTGAAATGCTAGTTGCTGTTTTTCTGTGGTGTATAATATTGATGCAGAGAAGGATTCTCCAAGTGTTTTCCTAACTATCTAGAGCTTGACTTTGTTGAAAGCATCTGGAGATAAGTGCCACCCTTTCCTCCCTTACTCAAAAAAACATCCAACAAAATTGGTTGTCTATGTCAAGAAAGGTAAGATTTAAGTAATACAAACAACAAGGTCTAGTAAATAGTAATTGCACAGTCCAACTTAAATGTGATGATTAAAACTAGTTTAAACAGACATACTAGCAATATTTTAGGTAAATTTTCAGTGTGGATAAATGCAGCATATGATTCTCAAAAAAAGGGAGTGCAGAAGTAGTTACCCCATTGCTTGTAAACCTCAGATAAAGAACTCCATGCAAGAAAGTGGAAATCAGCATTGAGGTTAATTACCTCTTCATATGTCCTCAGTGCAGTTTCAACCTTTTAATTTAGATTTTCCTGTTTTATGCAGTACAGTTTAGCAATCCTTCGATTTCCTTTTATTCTCATCATGAATCCCAATGTGATGTTGATTTTAATGAAATTCCATTGACAATAAGTTTAATAGTTCTTAGAGAGGAATTTACTGATTTTCTTTGGATATTTCTAGAGACCTAGAGATACACTGAAGGAGAAAAAACTGCAGTGAGGTTTGACTTGACTGGCAGCCAGCATTTGTTTCCTGAAATTACGGTATCTAGAGTGTGTCCCATATAACAAAGGAAATAGTAAAAAAGAGAGGAAAAGGGTAAAGACGGAAGACACTGAGAATGTTCAGCTTGGACTGCTTCAATGCGTCTAGTGTGACAGTTACTGAGGTCTTTGACAAGTTGACAGTACTTGATTCATGCAGTCTCTTTAGCATTGCATCCCAGTATTGAGTGATGTACTTCAAAATTTTCTTCATATTGATAGGCATTTCTTTATCTTATCTTCATATTTGTCTTTGTTAAACTGGAAACAGCTGATACCTCAGTCTGAAGGACTGTGAGGTACATGCTGCAAATCAATGAAGTCACTGCTACCTTTTTAAACTGCAGATGTGGTCTCATTACTCAGCTCTCAGTATTAAACCATAAAACATGTAGTGGTACTACAGATGCAGATTCTTTTTTACTCTTCTACACTGCTTTGCCATCATAGACAAAGCTGAATTAGTGTAGTTTTAATCTGTACTTGTTTAAAATGAAGAATAGATCTGTAATGAAGCAAAAGGAGGAGAGAAAAGATGGTCAGAATCCTGACTTGTAGTTATCTGACTGAGAGATGTCTCTGCCCACCCACAGCAGAGAATTTGCACTAGTTTATCGTCAAAGGTCTTTTTTGACCTAAACCATTCTATGATTCTATGATTTTGCTGAAACATTTTTGAGGGATACCACAGGAACACTATAAGCTAATAGGAAAGAAAGAGGAGATAAAATGAGTAGGCTCATTAATCTGAGTGAAAAGAAGTAAAGATACCTAGCTGAAGGCACTGTTAAAAAAGTTACTAGTGCACTAGGCAGAAATTCCTGGAGAATTGGTATTGGCATAGTTCACAATATATTCATGGTACGTATTAAAAATGTGGAATGTCCTGGCCAAAATTAAAACATCAGTAGTGGTGTTTTGTTCACAGCAGACTGGACACAGGTCTGGAGTAAAAGCAATAGCATGAAGTACAGTATCTCGAAGTACATTATATGGTACTCATAGACCAAAAATAAGAAACTTTTCTTCTGAGTCACGTGTCAGTTCAAGTGGAACTGATAGAAGAAGAATTACCTGGACAGAGAAATTGCTGATCAAAGCCAACTATGATCCATCAGTATTGTCCGGACGTAAGGAAACATGACACTGTTGCCTAGGTGTGGATGTCATCACAGGTGTATGTCATCATATATAATACTGTTAAAGCTTGAATTGCCGTATATAGTATCAGAATGCTTTTACATTCAAGGAAGATTAGTTTACAATGAGACAAGTGTAAATGTTTACTTCAGTGATAAGTAGCATAGGAGAGCCTTACGAGAGGAAACAGGTTGGTTTGTTTATCCAGTTGTGAGAGGGGAAGATGATTGCTCTCAGTAAATTCACCTGGGAAAGACAGGAAGCATAAGCACAGAAAGTGTAGAAATATGTGAAAATACAAGATGGTGGTCGCAAGGTTACATGACTAGAAGCTTTTATTAATTCATACAAGTTATTAATTAAGGGTTCTATAGTCTTTCCAAATGGAAAAGTGCGACGGGAGTAACTACATGGATTTGGCCTTTGTTCCTTGATTTTAAGAATCCTATGTGATTATTTACAATACCAAGACCCTAGATTCAGGGACCTGGAAGCATGTTTCCAGTTCCACATTGATCCTGATTCTCCCAAATAAAGTATACACATCATCTTTGCAGATGTTAATACATGCAAAACATGATGTTGCAATACATGTTAATCTGAGATTTTATTGCAATTACTTCTTACACCCTTGTACCTGGTTCTAACCTTGCAGTGTAAAACACGTGTTTAGAAGAGAGCAAGTTGCAGAACATCAGTCCATTATTATGGTCACACGTTTCTCCAGTTCACATGCTTTTGTCTTTCTTTCCCTCTAAAATTAGGAATGCCCATAGAAATGAATATCATAGAATCGTATGTTGTGTATGTTGTGTTTTCACAACACAAGATTGAAGAGCCATAGATTAGGTTAGTTTGGGTGAGACTACTGCAGGTCATCTAGTCCAGCCTCCCTGCTCAGACAGGGTCATCCTAGGGCACATGACAGGGCTGCTCAAGGCATTTCTTGAATGTCTCCAGTGAGAGAGACTCCACAGTCTCTCTGGGCAATCTTTTTCAGTGCATGGTCTCCCGCAAAGTAAAGCAGTTCTTCTCATGTGAAGGTGAAACTTTTCTGTGCTTTGGTATCTGCGTGTTCCCTCTCATCCTATTGCTTGGCACCACCAAATCAGTTTGGCACAAAACATAGTTTGCATGTCCATTTAAAACGCTGTAGCCTTTTGAAATAAGGGACAGTTTTACTCCCAATAGCTTTTCTTTCAGAGTAAAGAACTTTTATGCCACATTTGAGCCCCAGCTGCTGATCTGGATCATACATATGCAGGCTTAGTCTCCTAAACTGTATTTTTCCTCCTGTGATGGTTTTCCTCTTTATGGTTTATTTCAGAGGAAGACAAGCTGTAAGTGTAGCTTTTTTCCCCTGATTAAGTAAATAAAAATAAGGTTGAGAAAGCAGAGAAAATGAATGATACTTCATCCTGGCAGGATTAGGGAAGTGCTTGTCCCTCTGTAATTGGCACTAGAGAGGCCACCTGAATTCCTGTGCTTTGGACCTCTCACTTCTAGAAGGATACTGAAGTGCTGGAGCATGTCCAGAGAAGGGCAACAAAGCTAGCGAATTGTCTGGAGCACATGTCCAGTGAGGAGCAGCTGAGAAGTTGGGGATTTTTAGCCTGGAGGAAAAGGAGGCCCAGGGAATGTGTTACTGCTTTCTACAACTGCTACCTGAAGGGAGTTTCAGTCTTTTCTCCATGGTGACAAGTAACAAGAGAAAATGGCCTTCAGTTGCCACAGGGGAGATTTCGACTAGATATTGGGAGAAACATTGAAACAGTGCTCAGTCATGGGACCAGGCTGCCCAGAGAAGTGGTAGAATCACTATCCTCAAGGTGTTGAAAAGGTGTGAGGATGTGGCACTTAGTAGTAGAGTAGGTGCTGGGTTTTTGGTTGGACTGGATGATGTTATAGGTCTTCTTCAACATAAATAATTCTATGATTCTGTCGTTCATACATTGCAATCCTTCAGCTTCCTTACAAACCCACTGTTTTTCTTCTGCTTTACGTCAGAATTTAATGTTTCCTGTCTGGGTACCAGTTTGATACGACCACTAGTTTGCATTAACTTTGCATAAATAGCAACAGCTGAATTCAAGAGATGCTGATAGCTCTGTTCCATACAGTGATTTCATTTGTCCCCTACCTGCCATCTGATCTATTCATGCATTTAAAACAAGGACTTGCATAATGTACCAATTAAATTCACAAAGTCTCCTCCTGGTATCAGGTAGCTGTTGACCACATTCAAAGAAGAATAGAAAAAAATTGAAGGGTAGAGTTCTTGTGCCTTTTGCCCTCTTGGCAACACACTACTCCTGTCTGTGGTGCTCAGCATTTTGATGACACAGTTTAGGCAGACAGTATTTTCTGTGTACAGGAAATGGATTTTATTCATAGTCTGTTTTCTTAAGTTGTCAGTTTTTAACTGTTTTAAGATGTAGAGTAACGCAGTTAGCCATTACTGATCTAACTAGTAATTAATTATGCC
>JAOTQP010001179.1:26797714-26808870 GCA_026413545.1 Cichladusa arquata
CCAATGGCATCCTGGCCTGTTCCAGCAATAGTGTGGCCAGCAGGAGCAGGGCAGGGATTGTCCCCCTGTACTCAGCAATGGGGAGGCCACATCTCAAATCCTATATTCGGTTCTGGGCCTCTCTCTCACAGCAGGACATTGAGGTGAAGGGTCTGGACCACAAGTCTTGAGGAGCACCGGAGAGAGCTGTTCAGCCTGGAGGAAAGGAGATTGATGGGGGTCCTCATTGATCTCTGAAAGGAAGTCGTAGTGAGGTGGGTGTCAGTCTCTTCCCCCAAGGAACAAGCAATAGGACAAGAGGAAACAGCGTCATGTGGTAGCAGGGGAGGTAGATTGGATATTAGGAAAATTTCTTCACTGAAATGCTTGATGAGCCCTTGACTAGACTTTCCAAAGAAGTCATCATCCCTTGAAGTGTTTAAAAGATGTGGATATGGTGTAGTGGTGCAGGGTTAATAGCTGAACTCAATGATGTTAAGGGTCTTTTCTGGTAAGTTGTTCCATGAATTTATGATTCTAAAATTCTATCTATTAAAATATAAAAGACAAAGCTATAACAAGGGAAAGATGTTGTGAAACTAAACCTTCTTTTCTAGGAAAGTCAGAAGGCAAAATTAGGTCAACACTATAAAACATTTAACTCTTTTTTCCCTGTGTCCTCTATTTTGCATCAGTGTCTCTGTGAGATATACCATGCTGAACAGCCCATAGTGTGTATAAAATTTATTTCTAACTGTGTTTCTGATAGGTGTGGAAACAGCATCTGACATCAAAAGCATCAGTCTTTGAGGCTACAATGCTACAAAAATAGCATATTTGCAACTAGTGAAATTATTTTGCTATCCTGTTATATTTCAAGCAGTCAGCTGTATTGAAAAGATGAAATTTCCACTTGGCTGAATACGGCAATATGTTCTCAAACTCTTTCATTATATCTCACATCTAATGTGCATGGAAGCACAGCTGTATTACAGCAATCCTTTCTGTGGAACTATGCATGAACTGCTTGAATTCATGTTGCTTTAATATGATAGCTTAGTTGCCATTAGGCAAAACATTGGGATAGGAGTGGAGTGGCAGCATTACCCTTCACAGACACCTTTGGGCTGAGCAGTTGAACACTGCTGAAACATTTCCAGTTCAAAGATCTGACAGACCAGTTCTTGACAGCCTAAAATATTTTAGGGGAATAAGTGTTCTCAGAAATTAGAAGTTGTCTGGCTTCATACCACTCTGCAACTCTAATGAATGGTGGGAAAGGGAGGATGATCCTACAAAAATTTTGGTTTAACACACATCTGACATAAAGTCCTGCAACACAAGGCCAGAACAGTAGTACCAGCAAAATACACTATGTCCCCACTAACAAAAGCAATTTCTCCTGTCAAGCCACAGCTGTGCCTTGCTCCTTTCATGTTCCTTTCACTTTTATTTTGTCTTGAATTCAGAAATTGTGTTCCAAAGTACATCAATAGTACATACTAGCTTTCATAATTAGCCTCTTCTTCCTATGGCACTTTGTTACAATCCCTTCTCTCCTTTCTCCTTGCACAGCAAATCTCAGTAAAAAATAACTGGGTTAGTTGCAGGTATAACAATGCACATCAGTGAACTTTTAGGATACTGACACTAAACTGATCTTACAGAAGAAACAAACCCACTGATATTTCAAGCACATGTTTAACAAGGGATAAGAAAGAGGGATAAGCTTATGACCTCATCTTTGAACTTGCTTTCAAAGGATCTTGTTTCTCTAGCTTGTTCATATACAAGATAGTCACTTGGGAATGATATAGCAAACTCAGCCATGATTACTGCAATTCCAAAGGCCAGAGGGAATCAGAGGGACAGTTTCTATTAGCAACCACTAGATAGCTTAAAGTAGAAGTGATAGTCCCTTACCCTGCCTCAAATCATCCAGTAAACCTAGATTTATTAGGAACTCCAAGTAAACAGAAAGAAACTATGTAAGGCCAATATTTTAAATCATCAGTGTTCTGTGAAATATTTTCTTCTCTGATAGGAATAGATCTTCTTATTAAAATAAACTGTATTGTTGTAAAATCAAACATTGGTCCTCCAAGCTAGACTCACCAGGAGTGTTAGCAGGTTGCTGCTCAGTCAACCGAAAGTTGTGCCAATTTCTTCACATCATCTTGGGCAGAGTGGCAACTCTTGAATAGAGAAAAATATAAAATCACTATTGCGAATGTCAGAGTTCATGTATGTGCAGAAATTCTTCTCTTAGTGGAGAAACCAAAGGACCTCAACTGACTGTAAAATGTAGGCTTTTAGCACAGGACAATTTAGCACCAAATCCATCTTTCATTCAGGGGCTTCAATGAGTTCAACTGAAAGAAAGAGAACAACCATTCATCACTATCTGTTAATAATAACTTTCAGTTAGAATCCACCAACCACCATCACCAAGAGCATTTCCAGTTCCATATTTCACAGAGCAGAAAGAAAGATCTTCTGAAGTCGTGCTGCTATAAAGACTTGTTCTCTGTTTCCATTTAAGCTGACAGCAGGACTTCCACTCTGATTGTTTGTGAGAAGGTTAAGATACTACCCAGGAACTGGGTAAGATACTTAAGATACTACTCCCTGATCAAAGCGAGTAACTGGTGGGTGCTGAGCAGGTACTTTTCCCCACACCAGGATTGCACTGCATACATTTTCATAAACCAGAAGTTCAAAACAATTCAGTGGCTTACGTAGGTTCCAAATACAGAACTATTTTAAAATAGGACACGTACCTCTGCCAAAAGTTCAACTCACTAATTCAAACATCATGCTCTCTTTCAGAGTACTAGCAATGTCAGATAATTGTATGGCTGAAAGCTATGCATAAGTTTCACAATCAGACATTCCCGGGCAGCTCGAAGTTTCAACTAGTTGCTTAGCTTGTTCTCTAGCTTCTTCACCAGCACCTGGTACAAGCTTACTTGATCTCAAAAACAAACCTTTTATTCTTCATACATAACCTGGAAAAAGATTGTTTGAACTTCTTAGCTTGTAACACCTTTTTTCAGAAAGAGTGTGATCAATATTTGGAGACTGTTAGTAAATGTAGCTTGATTGCTAGGAAACCACACTGCATTAAAATACTAAACAATATCCCCAGGCTGCTTTTAGTGTCTAATCTGCAATTTCTATTTTTTAATGTCTGTGTTAACATACCCATCAGGCACTGATCTCATCAATTGTCAAAAACAGAGCAATGCTTAGCTTGTTCTTGGGTGAGTGGTTCTCCAGAAGAACAAAATATAGAACTTCACAAGACAGCAATTTTTCAGGAGACAGAATTCTACTGTGAAAATCATTCTATTATCATATGTAGTAAGTCTATGGCTACTGAAACCCTTGACACGAGAAAATAGGAAAGCATCCAGTTTATGAACAAGATAGCCTGATAACTGATAATTAAATTACATACTTAAGAATTATGTAGCCACCTTAAGAACAAAAGCTGAGTATAGAATGGAACCTGATATGGTCCTAAAAATTGGACATTTAATATTTAAAGAAGAAATCCCCAAGGTCTGAGCTACACAATAATACACTTGCCCAGGACACGGAAGGCAGATGCACAGAAAGCATTCTGCTAACCAGAATTTCTTCTGCCTCATTATCAGCCTCTTATTTCTGGTTAGCTGAACTATAGCTAATCTAAGGCAGTCTTCATCAGAGACTGAGACATTAAAGAAAAAAATGTCTTAACCAGGTCAGAGACTTAACACCAAAAAACTCTGTTGCTTCTCTTGCTCTGTTTCCAGGTGCCATGACACAACATTAAATCCAATCACTACTTGCTGTAGCTTGCTTTGAAGCCAGGCCATTTGTGTATGCCACAGCAAAAGGAAGGCCAGATGAATAAAAATGTAAATTCATGTTGGTGGTTTAAATTTTGTGCGCTATAAAGTATTCTTATAAAATATTTTAATATGACAATTCACATCCTATGGGAAATAGTACAAGTCCTGGTAAAGAAGTTGTGATAAGGTAGGGTCATGCTGTTTAAGGTAAGATCGGGTCTATTATTAACATTTTCGAATACAGTTGAAGGTCAAAGTTCCTTATAAAATTAAATCCTACTATATCCATCTTTTTCACTGTCTCAGGTCTGATTACCTCTTTCCCTTCAAACAGTTCTCTTCAAAGCAGCTATGGATCCAAATATTAGTTTTGCTTTGCATTGCCTGTGCAGGGTGCATCTTTCTGGGCTTAATATACGAGGAAACTTATTTATGCAAACCTGAAGCAAAAAGCAGCAAAGCACTGATTTAGCTCTGTGCTAAGCTTCTCAGCAGTGCTCAGAGTCTGTGTCATGTATTTTCTTTTCAATCTGACTTTATTAAACATTTCCAAAGTTTTAAGAAATCAGTTAGGTTGTTACTCAACAAAAGTTAGCTTTGTTCCAGGCTTTGGCACTTTAAAACATCACACAACATTCTAAGTGAAAAATATAAGGTTTCAAAACAAAGCATGTGGTATGAATATTAACATCAGTTTCATTACTGGCCCTTACTATATTTATACAAAACAGCATCAGGTCCTTGAGATGTTTTGGGAGCACAAGACAAGGGCTTCACGCCCAAATTCCTCTTCAAAAGCAGAGAGATTACAAGGTTTCAATTCAACGTGTAATGCCAGCTTTTATTCTGTAAGAAGAAAACAGCAGGGCTAGAAGCTGTACACAGCAGTCAGCCCACTGTTCTGTTGCTACACAAAATTCCCTGTCAAGCAGCCTAACCCAAAAGGCGAGTGAGTAACAAGTAAGTCCTGCTTTCTGTGTGCAAGGCAGAGATGCGGCAGTTCGTCAAAATTCACACTCAGTGTCAAAGCTCACTGCACATTCAAGAAGTCCTAGCCCAGTACATAGCGACAAGATTCCTTCTTTGCATTGAAGGAAGAGCCCCTAGGAAAATGCCTTCCTTTGGATTTGGGTATGTAGTAGGGAAACATAATCTCTGCAGGTACAGGCTATGTGCTTAAAGGCAATCCAAAAAGCCCCACAAAATTAGAAAGCTGATTTGCCTACCTGTCTTGAAATACTGATTTTGTTAATTGCTTTTATTTGAATGCTTTGAGCCTTCTAGCCAGTAACCACCTCCACAGCTATTATTTGGACAGCAAGTAAACATGGCATTGCTTATTTGCCAAGTGTTCTTGCAGTGAAGGTCATTCTACAGCTGGGAATAATGTGCAAAAAAGGCCTAAAAGAATGTTCATCATCCTTCTTCCCTCTATGTAGAAAATTTTATGGAGGTATAAAGCAGTCATTTAGGATAGCAGTTGCTAGCAACAGGGCAGACATGGGGATAACAGTTTTCCTGAATTAATGTTATTAAGAAAAAAAGCTGATATCAAAGTCTGTCATAGCTAACTTACTCTGATTCCCAGTTGCCAATCAATGCACAAAAATGACACATGTCAAAATTCATGACTAAATCAAAATCAGACTCTTGCCATGTCCCATACTTCATTAGTTCAAGACCACAGTATGTCTACTCTTCAACCCACCACCCTTAGAGTCATCTCTGCCCTGGATATAAAAAGTAGAGCAAACTTTGAGCAAACCTTGACACTAGCAATCATCTTCATGTTTAATGCCTGAGCTATCAAACAGCACAGATGAGTTTAGACCATGGAGTATTGAGTGGTGATGCAATTCTTTCTGCGCAGTAGAATGGCAGGTTAAGTATTTAAGGAGAAAGGAATAAGATGCAGAATTTTTCAGCATTTCCCCCTCCTCAGAGGTACCCTAATGTTATGGGTTGTTGACATACCTGATGGTTAAGATTGCTTATAAGCAAGATTAAATTAATTGAATTAATTGAACTCAGATCACTATGATATACTCTGCTGGCAGATAACATGCATACACTTCCCATGACCTTCAACATGTTCAGAAAAGCACATTGATCTGGACCATTACAGTTTCCTGCAAGTGACACTTACAAAACAGTTGCTGTTGTAGCTGTTGCAGACACTACATTTGAATGGTGGTTAGAGCAAGTAGCTTTTCCAGATAAAGTATATTACAAGTCTCATGGTTTATTTGTAGTCTTGATTTAAGCATTTGAAATTGCTTGATTACATTTAAGAATTTTGTGTAGGTATCATATTAAAGTAAATACCTATTCTGTTCCTGCTGACAATCTAGGTATATCTGGATATACAAATTATTACTGGGTATTTCCCTTCATTTAAGATGAACATAAATGTTTCTAAGACTGACTATAGTTCCATAAAAGATGAGCAACTTTTGCAGAGTTTTATTATCATACTACCTTCCAGTTTTCCTTTCTCCTTTCAGGCTTGTATGTTATTGTATGTATTGTTATACATCTGACAAAATATGTGTCAAGGAGAATATAGGATCTTATAATATTTTGTCACTGCAGCAGGATTGTGACGGGAAGGTTTTAAGCCTACCTCCTTTCACTACATTTGTGTGGAGTCCATTCCAAAAAAAAGATTCCCTGTAGTCTCTGCACACGTTGGCTTGTTATTTGTTCTTTTGGCTGTTAAACTAATGACTGTGAACTATCTTTTAACTCTTGTCATAGAAGGCTGGCCAGAGGACAGATCCCTAAGAGCAGTTCTGGGGTTTGCCTAGAGCAGGGAAGTCTAGAGCTCAGAACCCACAATGCTATTTTAAAAGCAACCAAAGCGCTGCAGGACAAGCAAGGCATTTGCATGCAGCATAGTATCTTCCTTTTATCTGAAAAAAACCCCCTCATCCAAACTCTTGTGTGCTTTGCATCAAAGCATGCAAGATTCTCTCTCACTGTGGACAAGTATGATCTTACAGACAGATCTGAAAAACTGTGGCAAAACTGATTTGATATGACAAGCTAAAATGAGAAGAGGGAAGAATACCCGTAGCAATGAAGTCCAGTGAATTTTACTGAGATTTCTGTATAAGGGGAATACGTTAACAATACTGTCTGGTTCTGAAGGACAGTGGTTGATACATGTACAAACAAACCCTGTTTAGACTACAGGGCTTTTATTCTGGGTACCAAAAGAAAATATTAAAAACTATCTTCTGGGAAAAAAAAAAAAACGAACAACAAAACAAGCCCAGACCAATAATTCTATCATCTTAAAAAAAGTCGGCAAAGCAGTGTGTTCACAATGCTAGAAATTATCCCTGAGCACAGCATTGACCTGATGATTATAACAACAGGCAAGAGAGGGCATCTGCTTTTCCCCTGGCACAGGTATTTCCAGGCCAGAGCTGTATGAGCACCATAGTTTTTCACAAGGTTAGACTAGTTGGACCTTGACAGAAGCGCACAGTACAGAGTGTAAGGACACACAGAGTTTTTACCTCTGCACAAAGGCTTTCAAATGGCCAGACTGAGCAGAAAAGCTTGTGCACTGTGCAACATTTCAGCTGAGGCAGAGGAAGTACCTGAGACCTGATTGGGAGACCTCACTCTCACTTCCAAAAAGAAAACATATAAATTGTTGAGGAGAACCAAAATCACGCACAGCCTTTCAAAGCTGGAGCTGAACCCACATCCTTTCACATCTGCAACAGTATTCTGAATGTGAGAAAAGCATGTAGGTACCTGTTTTTCCACAAACTCTCTGTTTTTACTACATAAACTACATGGGTCAGTGAACTTCCAGGCCAGCTCAGTATGGTCATTACCCCTTGCCCACCCAAGGGCCTTTGTCAAAGCTGAAATAACCAGGGTGAGCATAAAAGAATGCAGTATAAATGCAAAGTATGTGTGTGAGGTGTGGGTAGTATATATGGGAACAGAAGAAATTTATCTAGAAATCTTTTTATAGATAAGGTGCTGTTTCTTGGAATGACTGTTTTTGTGTTACAGTTTACCTACCACAGCAGACTCCCAAAAAAACCACAGGAGTAATGTCTGTAGATGAAATGTTCTACACATTATTATTATTGTAGTTGTTGTTGTTGTGGTTGTTGGATTTATCTCGGAAAAAGTTATTATAGCAAAGATTGCTTTTGACCCAGATGCAGGGAAACATTATTCTTTCCCCTGCAAAATAATGCAGCATTTCATTTGTCTGTAGGACAAAGCAGACACAACACTGCCAACTCAAAGAAGCCCAGTTCTGCCACTAAAGAATTGACAATTCTAAGAACACAGTATTTCCCTAGACAAATTTAAAAGAAGCCATCTTGAACAAGCAGCTGCCTAAAAGCTGGTGTGCCATACAACCTGATGAGAGTTATTTTGTCTTTAAACTACTATTCAAAGAGATGAAGAAAGGAAAAAAATTCATCCCTTTTGGTAATGAAAACTTGTCAAATGAATAGTCAATTGCTTTGGAAGAAAATAACAAGACTAGACAAGGTGCTTTTGTATCAAAGATCACTCCCCAGATTTGTCTCTAATCGTTCCAGTCATAACAGAATTTCAAATGCTGCACACTTAGAAAAACAGTATGGCTTTCTAGAGTTGCTGGGAAACATAGAGAGCCAAGTCTTGCAGTCATCTAACTGGCCAGAAAGACCGGCTTTACTTCGACCTCTGGCAAGAGTAGACTTTTGCAAAATAACATGCGCATGTGCACATTGAACAATCAAAATTAAGGTTTTGCATGCAACAAATTGTGTTAAAATACTACAACAACCAAGTAGCAAATCTTAACATGAGACCATAAAGAGGGTAGGCATGAAACAAAACATAAACAGAAGTGATTTTATGCTCCTGTATCCACTTGCTTAAAATCATTAAGATGCTCATATCAGAGTGGCCTGCCCAGCAGTCAGGCACTGAAGTGCTTGCATCTTGTAGTTCAGTGTCTGCCAAAAACTCCTTAAGAGGACATGAAATATGAAGGATGTTCACCATTGAGTTCTCCTCCTGTGCCTTGGATTCCTCTGAGTTTGGAAACGTTACTAGTCTTTGGTCTGATCTTCTGTAGTCATTGCAAGCCAATAGTCCATCTCTCCAAACATTCCAGCTCTGTGGATCTTTAGCATTTGCTTACCATACTTCATGTTTATCTGTTTCTCTTATGGTTTGTACTGGTTTTCTGCTGCTTGCTTTGCTCTTTAAATAGTCTGGGTCTTCCTTCTTCTAGGCTGCCATCCCCACACTATGTTTCCTGAAAAACTGTAATGCTGATGATGAGTCACAGTGACATGGCAATAAAGGTGCCATGGGACAAGACATGGCATTAATATGGACCTTCTCTAGCTGTTCCTTCCTTCTGCCTCTCTCAGAACCATACATACCAATTCAGTCCTAACATTTCTATCACAACACTCACACAGATTTTTCTCTGTAGCGCTGTCAACATTGAAGTGCCTGTGAGGGAAGAAAAAGACCTTTTTATTTGCTAAAGGACTTGCTAAAGGATTAAAGCCTGGTTTTGGCACTCTCCTAAATTCTTAAGCTTGACTGAAACCTGTGCCTTGATTCCCTGCTGTGTAAATAAAAATAATGACCAGTTTATCATCTATCTCTATTCACTGAAAATGCTTGAGAATACAGATTGTCTTCATTGTGTGTGATAGGGTGAGCTGAGCACAAGGTGGTACCAATTTTAGCAGGTATGTCTCAGTGTTACAGACAAAATGAGTCCTTGCAGGGAGGCAGGGACACCTTCGCAGTGGTGATGCACAAACCACAGAGATACAATAGATCTGTTCCAAAGCACTATTTCTACCATAAATGTTTTTGGATGTTGATGTGATTACAGTTCCTGTGTAAATACAGCTTGCTACCCTAGTATTTTTTTCTTACACACAGAAGCAGCAAACATTATTTTATGCAGTTCCTTGCTTTCTTGTGCTATTTCTCGCTGTATGTGTGAGCTAGGATATTTGAAGCAGCTCCCATTAAGGACAAGTCAGAGCTCACCAGAGATATATGATCATCTGCACTTCACTGGCTTTCACCCACAGTTCAGATGCAGAGGGAACAGAGGAAGCAGAGAGAGGAACAGGAAACAAATACAGAAAAATGTTTAAAAATTTGAGGTGTTGTTTTTTTTTTTGCAGGATGCCTAATGTATTAAAACTTCTGACACTGTTCTGTATTCCTGAATTTTTACTGCATTAAAGCATTTTTCTTCACTTGAGCTCATTCCCCTGAAACATTCAGTTCTAATTTTAAGGTTTAGATATATGAAGTGGCATCATTTTAACCACATCTTATCCATAAGATTCACGTGGATAGAGTAGATGTGAACCATCCGAATACATTAGTTTAAAGGGCTGCAGAAGCCATTTTGTGTACCTAATCTGCAACATTGACTCAAACAGTTATTCCAGGATAAGTATCCCAGGGAAGATCTCATCAGATAAACTCAGTTCCATAAAGTGATATTGAGTTATGCTGTCAAAATATCACCATATCACTGAAAAACTGAGAAGTACCAGAATCACAGTGCTTCAGAGGATAACTGGCACATCAATGGGAAATTGAATATTCGCTGACCCATCACGTTGTTGAATGTCTCTATCTTAATGTGAATTATATTTATAGCTCCATATTAGGTATTTACCACAGTGCACTGCTTACATGCAGCCAGAAGTAGATCCTTAGAATATTTCTCTTGCTTTGTTCTATTTAGAATTGTTCATGAATGTTCAGACTTCAATTAGCATTTGCATGTAGGAGATTCTCTGTGGCTTTGTTGAAGTTCCACAGCTCCTATTCAATCTTCTAAGAAGGAGGTCTAGCTTGTATCTGCATGAGCAAGTAGGTACAAAAAGCAGATGTGAAGAAACAGTGATGAATATTGCACGAAAGCATTGACATGGTTTATCTTCTTTTCAATATCTGGGAGCATATCCTACTTGAGGCTATGACAATTAACTATTGGAAGACCTGAACAAAAGCTATTGAACTGCCTCTATATGAATATACCCACAAAGCATATTCAGTGTAGCTGTGTAAGGTATGGAAATTCTGTGTAGCTTATTTAGAGATATTCTAAACTGCAAACTTATCATTACAAACTTGTAAAGGTGTGTGCATTCCACTTAACATGAGAATTAAATTTGTTTCCAAAGTTATCAAAATGTATTTTCACGTGGAAAGATGACTTCACATATAACCTTCTGTTATACCCTGAGATACCCCAAATCCTCTCTGTTTATGTAACTGTTATCATAATATTGATGTGTTGACGATATTTGCATAAAAGAA
>JAOTQP010001179.1:26814627-26825338 GCA_026413545.1 Cichladusa arquata
GAAAGAAAGAAAGAAAGAAAGAAAGAAAGAAAGAAAGAAAGAAAGAAAGAAAGAAAGAAAGAAAAAGAAAGAAAGAACAACCACAAAAAGCAGCAAGATGAGAAATCTCTGTTTTGGTTGCTCAAGTCAGCAGAATAGAGAATAATCACCAAAAAATAGGTGCAATTGCATGTCTGTGATCTGCACACTGCCATAGCTCCATTAGTCTGCTGGGGGCTTGAGTCAAGTGTCAATTTATGACACGATACGTAACAGCAGCTGGGCAGAACAGTAAAATGGCCCAGACGAGAAGGTCATACAAAGCTCTTCATTCAAAAATTGTGCTTTCATGAAAAAAAAGAGTCCCTGTGCCAGATCAGAACTGACTTATTTCCAGACTCCTGATGAATGATTTTAAGTGGGAAGAGGGATTAAAGGTGAAAACTGAGATGTAGCTAAGTACCCGGCACAGGCACCCAAATTCAGCAGGTGACAGAGGGGCTCTTGTTTGTCTTTTAAAAATGCATCACTACCAATAGTAATAATAAAAAAAACTCAACCCGACTTCCTTGTGACATTTAGTGTGGACATTTAGTCCACACAAGGACTGGAGCAGTACATCAATTCAAGGTAAAAATTAAGTTCGCTAACCCTTCACCCTCTATTTCTGATTCCCTCCCACATAGTTGTTCTTCAATCACAGCAAATTAATCTCCCCTGGAGCTGCAATCTAATAATGTTACACCTGAATGAGATCTTCCCGGGCAGTATAACATGGTTCAATTCAACAAGGCATCTTCACAGCATTGGCTGATTTGTCTCTGTTTCCTTGAAACAGAAATGCAGTAGTAGTCTGCTTTACCAGATAAAATAGGCAATGCCTATATCTGTGGAGAGAATAAAGATGGTGGCTAGGAAAAGAATTGGATCACAGTCTGGAGGTTTTCCTCCAGCCTCATGGAGAGGCCCTGTGAAAAGATATGAATGCCTTGGGCTCTGCTATCTCATGGCAGGGCACGCTCCCCATCCCAAAGCAGGCTCAGGGAGCAGCACTGCCAGTGCAGTGATAGGGGATTCTGTTTGGCTCAGGAGGTCAGGGTGAACTGCATGAGGAAAACAGGAGTATCTTCAAAGACTGAGGAGAACTGGCATTTTGCAGTGTGCCTTTCAAAAACCAAATACATAGGGCAGTAGGAAGGGAGGAAATTACCCTAAAAACTCCGTACACAAGGACTTATTATATATTTTCCTTTCCCTTACAGAAGGTCTACTTGATACTGAGCACTTTTCTAGTAGCTGCAGCTAAACTTTTGTCATTCAGCTTGGTCATTCAACAGTTCATGAAAAGTCATTTATTTTATGCAGCTGACATCCCCCTTTACTTTTTCTCCTCTCCCATCTCAGATTTCTGGGAGAATGCATCACTCTGATATACCATGCTACCCACAGAAAACTTCTGCAAGCAACATTTACATAATCACCAAGTGACCTATTCATCCCTGATAGACCTAAGTCTTTTTTTAGTCAAATCTGTAGTCCCTCCATCATGTCATCTTGTTAAGTAGGCCAGACTTATCTTTAGATGTCAAGAGCCACTGTGACTAATTAATTATTCTACATTATCAGTTATTTGAAAAGTACTTCAAAAATCACTGAAGATTCCACTTCAAAACTATATTGTCAACTAAGAAAGCACACAAAATAATTGAAATAAGAAAACTTTTTATTCAGTGCAGAAAGTTCACTCAGCCCAAGAAATGGCACTCAGTACCATACCACCAGCTTCACAAACTTTAAAGGGTTTTGCTCACAAAGAATCTTGCTTTGTTTTTCTTGGTTTGCCATGTCCTACCTTGCCAAGCATAAATGCACACTTACATAAACTCTCTGGACAGTGAACAGCCTTGTCAAGAACAGCTGGCAGAGTTTCTCTCTCTCTGAAAGGAGGCATCCTTTTCTACATATTACAAAATCTTTCTCAGACCCATACAGGTTTTTTTTCCACCTTCCTTTTTTCCAGTTTAGAAAACATGTCACAATGCCAATGAGCTTTGATCATCAGTACAAAAACCTCCTTATAATCTCAGTGTTATTAAGAGCAATCAGTGGGATAAAAATAACCAATGCAACAGGTTTGGTTTTTTTAAAAAGAGTGTAATCCACTAACACAAGCAAAAACATGCATTCATTCAACCGTAATAGAGGAAGTCAAACCATTCCTAATAAACTCTAATAAAATGCCCACTTTTGCCTCTCTCTGTCTCAAGGATGGAGCAAATGCAAAGACTGTCACAAATTAGGGCTTATGCTTATTAATATTTACCAAAGATTTCCAACCAGAGGGTATTTTACAAATTAATGAGTTGAAGAAAACAAACTGTCTCCTAACTGATTTCCACATCAGTCCAGCCAGACCATATCTTGACTTGACATGTATGTTGTACCAAACACTCTCAGAGCCATTCAAGATGCTTTTAAAAATGGTTTTAATAGATGTTACAGTATCTGCATTAACTTTTATACTTCTTAATTGCCCATACAATGGGTTCTTTGTATCAAATATCTTTTGTTGACTGGGAGGAACATTGCTACTGTGGAGAATTAAAAATAACTTACCTTTCCTACAAAATACAGCAAGTGGAACTAAAGGGAGAATGTCAAAAAACCTAACTGTTTGCCTGTCATATGTACCCCTCCATCATTCCAACTGATTTATACTGAGATTCTTTTCCTTTGTATACACAATAAATCTTACAAAGCATGCATTATCTTCCATACAGAGAGATTATGTATAGCTTTAGTGGAACTTAACTGAAAAAATACTACCTTAAGTATATATTTACAGCTAACTGCAACATCAAATGCAAAACATTCTGTCTAATTTCTTCCTCTTCTCCTCCCATCACTTTTAAAGTGAGAATTGGCCCTCGTTTTTTTTCCCACACCTGCAAAATACAAAAGCCTGTTTCTAGAACCCCATGAGATTTTCCTGCTGAAAAATCCCACTACACTGTTAGGATATTTCTGCTGTCTGCTGAAGAAAGCTTCTACCTGCAGAATAAAAAAATGCCCCTTTCCCAAGCATATTGGAACTGCACAAATCAATACACTGTGTTAATAGGATCAGATTTGTTTCATACCTTCAGTTCACTCTTAGCACCTAGAGGAAGATGAACAAATCCTGTGCTCTCACAAAGAATAGAGAGTGTTTCTTCAAATCACACTGATTAATTTGTTAAATGTATTTAAATTTGATGTATTAAACTGAAAAGGTATTGCCCTTGCTAGGTTGGTTAGCTGAATGAGGTTAACAATTTTTTTTGGTGCAAATCTCCAGCAACCCAATTTTGTTAGAGAAGTAGCTTAATTTCTATAATTAAGCATGTTCTCTTTGTCCAGCTGCAAAGGGTGGCTAATAAAGCTCTTGCTGCTTAGAGATGAGGTAAGCTACCCTGGCTCTATCCTCCCAAATCCTCTATGAGAAAAGGGGAACTAACAGAGCTGACTATTTTCTTTTCCAGAGCTTCAATTAAGGACAGAAAATGGCTCCTTTCAGAGCAGAGGAAATGGTTGTCCAGTAAAAACACAGTGGAAAACAACATACTGTGACAGAGACTGATAACAGTGGACACCGTACATATGCCAACAATAGCAGTATAACAGTGGTCTGGATACACACAGGACTCCCCCTGGACCTCCACAATCTGACCCAGGAGAGAAGCTACTGGTGGACTGAAAAGGAATGATGAATGACATGCACTTATGGAAGAAGATGCCTTAGAGGAGTTGTGAGGTAGCCTGCACACTCCTGACAGCCTGGAAATTTATCTTACAGCCTGCAATACTGGATTTACTAGTAGTTTTTCACAATCTATGTCAGGATAGGAACAGAGACACTCATCCCCTGGAGGAGCCACAACAGGAGTGAGTCAGGCCTTAATAGCCTTAGTTCTCCTCCTTTCCTCAGGGGAACATCAATTTGCTGCTGGCTGCGACTCTCTTCTCAGCTCGGTGCAGATGACCAGCAGCTTGCCTGGGAACATAACCCAGATTTCAACAGTGTAACTGTCATGTAGGCAGATACTGACCGTGTGCACAAAGACCAAAGATGGGTCCCAGAGGAAGCACAGCCAGGATTGCTTCAGGCTTTTCAATAAGGGAGTTCAACAGGACCCATGGCTGCTGCCAGCAAACACTGAAAGCCTGTTCATGACCAGTGATGTCCCTTAGGGCATCAGCATGCCCCCGAGGAGGATCTCTAGAGGAGCCACTATGGCTGAGTTAGTGCTGATTAGGAAGTTGAAATCCTTTGAAGAGCTAGCTGAACAACTGGCCTTATCCTCCATACAGCATCTCACAGAGAGCATCAAGTCAAGCCCTCAGGGCATTTGTAATACGCCTGGAAGAAGGCTTTTTATCACCTCCAGCTGAGCAGGAGTCATCCCTTCTCTCCAGATAAGCAGTGGTCACAATGACCCAGGCATGATCACTTCTGAGCTGGATTACCCTAATTCTCTCTATTAAAGGCTGGATGCACACTGCAACAAACTGTTTCTCAGGCTGTGACCAGAGAGTAAGTGAAGGCTCTGCTCAGTTCTATCCACTGAACTCCGGTAATCTTCAGAAGATACATTATAGCTTTGGTCCTTGTACTCCACACAGGTAATGTGTGGGCCAAACAATCCGTCAACAGCCCACATGCCTAAAAAGCCAGTTTTCAGCCCACCATCTACCTAGAGATTTCCCTGGAGCAATGAGCAATGCAACTCCATGCAAGTACATGACAGCCAAAACCAAGAGCAGCTCAAGTGAGAGGATCCAGGTCTAGAATAAGGCACGCCAAAAATGTAGTTAAATGAGGATTTTTAATTTTAAGGACATTTTTAGAAATTCAGAAGAAAACTTCTCTGCTGTCATGGTGTTGGAGTTATTCTATGAAAACATCATCTTATAGCCAGACACTGTAGATCCTTTTCCGAAGTTTGTGTGGATTTGTCCACACAATGGCAGATACCTCTGAACTTGGAAAGGGAATTATTCTGCTCAAGGGACATGAGAGGACTCCAGTGGAAATTTTCCCAGGTAGGCAAGTTGCAGCCTGAAGTGGGGCCAGGGCTCTTCTCCCACATAACCCAGTGTCAGCTGATGGGTGCAAGGGGATTCAAGGGCACTCAGCATCTGACAGAGCCAGCCTATCACTAGTCCCGAGATTTTGGCCCATGCAATAGATTTGCTGGTTTCTTTGGAAGAATCTCCAGGATCTCCACTAGCTGTACAGTTCACAATGAGGTCAGAAGTTTATGCATAAAAATCATCTACCCTGGCTAACATGCCTGGAGGACACATTCTTGTTTGCAAGGGTGAAACAGTGCATTATGAAGGGCATGATGCAGCGTGATACACAAGCTTTTTGAAATAAAGTATCATGAGAGGGTTAAAAATTTACTGAAGTATAGTGCAGGATAAATAAAAGAAGTTATTCTCTCATTTTATTAAAAGACAAGGAAGAACCAAGCTGTGGGAATCAACAGCCATGACTCAAGAAGTAAGAACAAGACACTGTAAGTCAAACTATTGAAAAAATCACTGTTGATAAAGCTGAAGAATAACTTTGATTGAACTTTGTGCTAATCTTAGTCACTAACACGGTAAAATATCCACCCATAGGTTATGTTTGCCCCTTACTTACACAGGCCTCCTCCTTGTACAGCATGTGCCATGCAAAAAGTGCTCACTGTGTCGTAGAGAGACAGGAGAATGCCAAGGACTACAGCTTTAAGTTGTTAAATATATGGAAAAACATCAATTTTCATTTTAAAAGTCATACTGAAGGTGTGCTAGCTTTTTGGATTTACCACCTAGCACCTATCTTTGCATAGACATAAAATTAATAAATCTCTTGACTCTGTGTGTGAATTGGCTTCATACACACTAAGTATATTTGTGACCACAAGCTGAGAACATCATCCTTAAAGGTGTTGTGGATGGTTTCCAAGTAGATAGCATATATCTCTTCAGGTCCAGAAAGCCAGTTTGGTTTCAAAACACATCTTCTGCTTCAGATTAAATTAAGAATTTGCAGAACTACCTCTTAAGTCTCATTCTTGCTAAAGGTATCACTTACATAGACTTAAGGTAACACTTCCAACAACACAGTGTTTCCTACCTAAATATGTTATCTTACAAAATTCTTTTTCTTCTCCTCCTTTTTTTTTTTTTTTTTTTTTTTAAGTTACCTGAGTACTTTTCCCTGTTGCCTTCAAAATTCCCATTTATGTAAGTAACCTATGGTCTTTTCTGGCTTTCCCTCTTCTTTCTCTCTCGCTACTTCAATTGTTTTAGACATCTGTCCTGTGAATGTTCTTTGAACATTTCAGAAGCAAGATAAAAACCCTGCAGCAAGTCAACAGCAGATACTACCAAATGGAGATACTTGTTCCACACCATGACATGCCACAAGTGAGCAGCAAAGCCTTTCCCTGTACCCAGACTCCTAATTGGTCTGTGTGGAGGATTCCAGGGGCCTGAAGTAAGGGGTGTAATGCCATATGTTGTGAAGACAGAGTTGTGCTGATCTGGGGGGTAAGAGATTGGAGCAGGCGGTGGTTATGGGATGTTTTAAGTTAAACGGAGAAGACAATAAGACTTCATAAGAAGACAGTTGTGCTGTTGGGGTTCAATAAGAATCATGAAATGCACTGAATCTACTGTTTCCTCCACCACATGCTTTGGAGTTCAGTATAAATAATTTTAATCCTTCAATTTAATTAAGGAGGAAGTGGACTTTGAGGTATATTTCCTCTTGTGTAGTCACAAATACCCAACAAACAATAGCAATTTGACAAATAGTCTGCCTAACAAATTAATTTAGCTAAAGAGGCAAAGCAGAGCCTGCTAGACGTAGCTGAGTAGTAGTCCCTCCACAAGCGGATTCAAACCTCAGATATGCTGTTATTCCCAAAGGAAATTAAGAACATTTAGAGCTAACCAGTGCTATTGCTTACAGTTAGCAAGCAACTCAACGGGCTATGGCTTGAAGAGAATGCGCAGCCCAGTTCCCTGAGCACCTGAAGCCCAAGCTGCTGGCTCCCAGGAGAGTGTGAGCCACTGGGTGTGCCTCGCTTTCTTTTCTATGTTATCTTAAACTATCTGGCGAAGATAAACCAGCACAACACTGTAACAGCACCTTCATTTAGCTGTGGCGAGACACACTTCACTAAGTGGTAAGCACCACCTCTCTGCCTTTCCACCAGTAAAAAGCTAAGTAATAGCAGAGGCTGTTTCTAGTCTTCTCTTTATTTTTACACTCTTTTTGTCAATTTCTTTCTGTTACTGAAATCAGAAAGGTTCTTTCCTAAGCAGAATCAAATCCCTCTACACAGGCTACAGTTTTCCAAACGAAGCAGTTGTGACTACTGTTGTCACTTCTCTTAAGCAAACAAGCCTCACCAGTCAGATGTACTTTAAATCCGAAGTGGCTGGAGAGGTCTCAGCAATATTATAAACTAGTGGGCTTAGGATTCTGGCTGCTTAAAGAGCTGGAAAAAACACTTCTGTTTGCAGCAGTGCAGGAAGGAAAATAAAGTCTGAAGACAGAAGCTCACTGTGTAGCTTCTCCTATCAATATGGGTCTGGAAGCCTGTTTGACTCAGATCCAGAAAAACTGCTGTCTCCAAAATTCCTTGAATCCCTAAGGTCTGTAGCTAGACAACTGAACACGAAATCCCTAAAAGTGCAAGAATCTAGTAAAGTTCACCAGTCACTCTTGACAGCATTCTCAGCAGGTTTTTGGACATCCATTGAAGATAGCCATCAGGAAAAGCTGTATAGTATGGGCACTGAGCCATGCCCTGATTTATTGGAAGCTTCAGTATATGAGATAAATGCCTTGTGACTTGATCAGCACTAATTTATACCATATGTTTTGGGAATAGTCATACATCCATTTGTTCTAGAGAGGTGCTTAATTAATTGCTGATTTAATTTTTCCTATCAGTTTGAATTACATTACATGCTACCTATGTAAAGTAAACCTTACAAAATGGACACCAGCTGACCACCTTTGGTGCACACTAGCACTAGCAATTGTATGCGACTGCTTTACCAGACTAGCCCATCACAAAATAGGTTGTGTATCACATCAGAAGTGCCCCAGATGAAGATTTGAAGATACAAGGTGTCCTTTTGAAGCGTTTCAATTAATTTAATTGCTGTTTTACTCTCCCCTCAAGTACATTAATCTGTTAATTTGTAGCTCAGCTGTTGGTACACTTAAGCAGAACAGACTCAAATGTAGCTGTGATTTCCTTGGCATACCCAAGACAGGAGAAGCACGATAAATGCCCTCTTCTCTTACTCCTCCACCTAGTATGGTGGTGGGGTTATCCTTAGCTCTTGGCAAAATTTAGAGAAGCCCTAATGCTTTTTCACTTTCAGTAGCATCATCTGCCAGCTCTGTATCATTCAGGTTCATTCTTGTATCCTGCTATGATAATGCTACGTCATGGCCTTTGGCTGCAGGCCCGTTCAGTTTGTGTCTTGGCATGGTCCTTTTCTACCACACACTTTAAATTACCTTCCCAGAAGTTTGAAGTTCATCATCTTGGAAGATGAAAATTTTATAGTCAAAAGAGAAAGATTTTTTTATAATCAGTTCCTGGCCAATTCCATACCACACGACTAGAACTGAAGAATGTGTGATGGTTTTAGTTAATTAAGTACAGTGCAAGAGACAGACTCTGTAATCTATATTTCAAAGATTTGGTGAAGATTATAATAAAGCCTAAGATGTTTTACACTGGTTTTAGACTCTGTCCTTAGCTCTCTTCTTTGAGAGCTGTTTGAATAGAGTCTTCTCGCAGCTCATTAGGAGCTGTTAAGCATGAGAGCAATGGTTGTGCCCCTGATTTTGGAGTTTCCTCTCAGGTCAAGGAAGTCCAGGACCTGCTCTGAGAAACTAGGAGTGAATAGTTTGGAGCTGCTTGAAGACAGTATTATTTTATAGCTTATTCCATTCAGAAACACACAGATTGTGTCTTATGGCACAGTTTTCTACAGTGCTGAAAGTGATGTATGTCATTAGCACCATTTCCTTACAGGTTTACACTTGGCTTCTGCTCTTCAGAGAGTCTCCAGTGCCTATCTAGATACCCCTTCTACAAAACACAGAGGTAGTCTTTGATTTTTGTTTTGCTACCATTGGCATCCTTAGTAAATGATCCACAAAAAAAGGACATTTGAAACAGCAATTTGAGATAAAGTCTACAGCACATTGCACATGACATCTGTCTCCAAGTCCTCATGAAAATAGCCATAAATAAATAGCCCGTCTACATGATGGAGTTTTGTTTGTTATTGATGATGATTATGATGATGGTGGTGGCAGTAATAATAATAGCAACAACAGCTGATGTGAGATTGGCAAGTCTTGAGCCAAGAGAAAGGGATTTGTTGAAAGTTCTGCCTTGGAAAAAGAGGTGGAGAAGTCAACTCCTCTCATCTTTTTTAAGCTGAGAGCTGCAGCATTAGATATTGTGTTAGACACATTGTAATGATGAATATCTTGAGACTATTGATTGAATAATATCTTTTTAGTCTTGGCTCGTGGTTCCCATTGAGACATTTGTGGCTACTAAAGTACATTACCATCACCTGATGAATTTTATAATCTTTCACACACTGATTTCTGGAATTGCATGAAACAATACCCAGCAATGGATGAATAAAGAGTGCATTCACTCGTGCCTTCTCTTTTGAACAAGAGCTCTTCCACAAGAAACTTGTAAAAAACAAGACTTCAAGAGTACATATATAGTTATATAATTAGTCTAATCTGGTGGTCCCAAGATGCTGTGTACTCTAAGGGTTGTCAGTAAACGGGTCTTTAATATCACAGTTAAAGGATGTTAGAGCCAGAACATAGCCTGCTTGGTATGTCCAGCTCAGTTCCTGCAGGCGCTTCTCAGTTCACTCAAAACAGCCCAATGGGAGTGTCCCTGAGTTTAGCACAACCCAAATTTATTTTGAGAGACATCTTGTTTTCTAGCTCTTAATCCTCTCCATGTACAAAAAAGAGGATTTTAATATTTATAAGAGTAAAAAATAAAAATTATCCCAATATAAATATACTAAGGTACCTAGAAACAGTACTCCAAAGCTTACTGCCACAATTAATTACAGTGAAGGGTGTAATCTCTCTTCTTTTTTTTTTACTGTCACCACACAGTCTACTCATCCATCTGCAAAACCCAGTACACCAAAATTTTTGAAGTCCAGTGCTGCATGGTACCCAAAACTCTTCACCAGGCCATGCTGACTGACAAAAGGAAATGGTGGAGTCCCTTCATCTCTGGAAAGGGAAACACACAAATCACTGGCAATTCCATCAATGGAGGTGGTGATGGAAATAGAGAAAGAGCAGAGAGCAACAGTATGCCCTAATAACCTTAGGCCATTTTTGTACCTTTCTGACTGATTTACTTTTGGCTGGTCCTCCTTTCCCACGCAGAACAAGGATGAAGGAGACTGTAGTATGGGCTCACAGTACTGACAGACACTTCTTTTTTTCCTCACCATCCCACTAGTGGGTTCACAATCACTACAACCAAAGCAATGTGGAATGCTCATTTATGTTGCATAACATTTATCCCACTAAAAAAAGAAAAGCTTCATTTTCACAACACAGCCAGAGTAGCTGCTAATGCCAGCACAAAAGAGACAGCAGGAATGTATG
>JAOTQP010001179.1:26861380-26876428 GCA_026413545.1 Cichladusa arquata
AAATTTTAATTATAATTTTTTTTTATTTTTAATTGGTCTGTCTTTTTTTTTTTTTTTTTTTTTTTTTTTTTACTGGGAAGATTTGTTTACTGGGAAACATTCCCCTTTCCTTTGGCCTTTTAGATGGTGCTGTATCCATTACTTACTTGAAGTCAGAGTTTCTGTGAAATAAATAAGAACAATTTTATCTATTTTGGCCAGCTGAAAGAAAAATCAGCTCATAAATTCAGCCAGTTTACAGCAGGTTCTTCACTTGCACAGTCCTGTGTGAAATCAGGTGGTTTCATGGCAGAGGGACAAGGTGCAAATGGTTTTTTTTTTGATAGAATTATGGAATGGTTTGGGTTGGAAGGGACCTTAAAGCTCATCCATGTGCAGGGACATCTTCCCCTACCCAGGTTACTCCAAACCCTGTCCAGCCTGGACTTTTTTTGTTCCAGTTTATTTTTGTTTTGCCTTGCTTGCAGTGGATTTTCCCAGTTTGGGTGCCTGTTTGGATGTGGGTGTTTGGGACAGGATGCCTGGATCTGCACAGCTTTCCCAGGAGCTGCTTCCCTTGGACACTTCATTTCTGCCGGGTGAGGGGTCCCTCACTGCAGCCAGAGGAGCTTTTGGTTATTATTCAGAAGTTTCTTTAGGCTGGAAAATCATTGGAAAATCTTGCAGTCACTTTTCCAAATGACAAATCACAGTGAAAACAGAGTTTGGATTTTGAGCTTCCCATCTTCAGGTGTTATCCACTGAATTTTCTATTCTTTTTTTTTTGTTTCTATGTGAATTTGGGTGTCACCCTGAGCCCTGTGCTGACCTGAAGTGACTGGTTTTTGGCAGCTGTGGGGTCACAGCCCTGTTTGATCTTTCAGGAGGGACAAATTCCCCATTCCATCACCCAGTAAAAACCCCAAAGCAAAACCCCTTTTTCCTTGCTGTTGGCTCCAGGAATGTCTTCCTGAGTCTCATCAGAAGCTCCCTGATTTTGCTGCTGCAGTTCTGGGTGGTTCTGGGCAGCATTTCTCCCCCCTGGGTGAGGCTGGGAGAGCTCAGTGTCCCTTGAAGATAACCCAGGAGTAGCAGATGAAACTCAGTTCTGTCAAAGGGTGACAAGCCAGAGCCAGTTGTGAGCCCTCTTTTCCTGACACATTGCCTTGCCTGTCTTCTCTTGGTCTTTATGATCTTCCCAAGGCTGCTGAAAGCTGGGAAGTGGGAGAGAGGTGCAGTCCTTCTTTCATTTTAGGGTTGTTTTTTTTCTTAGTGTGGATTTAAAAAGTGCCTAAGTGAGGAACAGGACTCCAGAGTGAGCTGGAGGAACAGGATTAGACCTCATTTCCCTCTTGCAGAGCCCTCCCTGCATCCACCCTCTGCACATCCCTCCAGGGATCTGGAGCCCAGCAGAATCTGGCTGGGAAAATCTCCCTGTTCTTTCCTCGTGCCCCCCTTGGTTCTCAGTCTTTTGGGGGGATCTCATTTCTCAGCCAGACATTTGCAATCTCTGATTTGGGGTGGATGGCAGAGAGGGGGGAAGCTTGGATGGAATCCAGTAGGAAACTGCCTCTTGGATTGCAGGTACAAGGAGCTCTGTGTGATCAACATCCCCCTCTGGAAAACCAGGTCTGGGTGGAAAAAGCTGCTGTGCTGCTTTGCTCTCCTCCTTTGGAATCACAGAATGGTTTGGGTTGGAAAGAACCTTAAAAACCATCCAGTCCCACCCCCTGCCATGGGCAGGCACCTCCCACTGTCCCAGTTGCTCCAAGCCTTGTCCAGCCTGGCCTGGAACATTCCCAGGGATGGGGCAGCCAAAAACCTCTCTGGAATCCCAAAGGCAGTTTCTTCCTATATTCTTAATTATTTCTAGGTTTATCATAATGGCACCTGCTAAACAATTTGTCCAAATAACCCTAACTGTTGGCAGGTGGTTATAATTTTGTAAAGGTGAGAAATTTTATGTGGGTTTAAAGAATAAAGGTATCAGTGGTAGTTTAAAAAATTTGATTTAAGGAGGATTTCTTCTGACCAGAGTGAAAGGAGGTAACAGAACACTATGAAGGTGTTTTAGTACCACTTAAGGGTTCAGCAAATGAAAGCAATCCCTGTATAGAAGTTTTATTTTTCATTAGCAACAAAATGTTTTCACTCTGACAACATGTGAGGTGGGAAAGCCTGGGAAGGGACTGCTGGCAAGGAAAGCTGTGAGGGACATCTCTGCAGAGGGCAGCAGCCCCTGGGGAGTGGGAAAAATCCCCTTTCTGTGGAGCCTGTGGCACACACAGAGCTTGGCCCTGCTCTGAGATGCCTTTTGGAAGTGATACTTCCCCTGAGAGGTGATTGTCACTGCAGGTGTTGGTGACAGGATGGATGCAAACCCACGAGTGAGGGCACAGTGGAACAGCTCAGAGGCACAGACAAGCAGAGCAGAGCCCCAGGGAGGTTCCTCCCACCCCAGTCCTGTGTCTCAGCTCTGTCCCACTGTGACCCCAGCTGGGGCTGGGGCCTGGGGTGGCTCCTGTCCCCTCAGGGCCACCAGGTGTGTCAGTGACACCACGAGGAGCGAGTCCCATCCCTGCCCTGTCCATTCCTGCCCCAGCTGCTGCCTGGGGCCTGTGTCTCATCTGCTGTAGGTGTCCTGCCTACCTCAAGAGGAAACCATGGGATGCTGAGTGGTGTGCTCACTCACCCTCTGGTCACTTTTCCATGAGCACTAGTGCACACTCACACTCACACTCACACTGGAATGTATATTCTCCTCCCCCCCTGCCCCCAAATAACCTCTTGACCTGATCCTTGCTGTAGCCACCACCAACTCCTCTTGCAAATTGGATGCTGCTTTAAATGTGAAAACAAATGTTCAAGAAGCTATAAAACCTGAATGAAAGCTAAAGCTGAATTTATAAAGCCTTGTTGCATATGAGCCAAAAGTGCAAAAAGCTCTATATAATGAACTAACCTGCCACTCATATAAATATAAATATATATAAATATATTAAAATCAGACTGTTCTACAAAATTGTGTATTTGTATTTTTGTGTACGTACAATTTTCTGCTAAGCAGAAGGAGGATGTAGTATAGGATGATGTGAGAAGAGATTTTGTTTAATCATATTTCTTTGTTACTTATTTTTGTTAACATCCAGATGCCTGTCTTTGTCTTATGTGTATGACACTGTTCCAAAGGTGCAGTATCCCTCTCCTGCTGTGAGTCCAACCTCCTTCCTCCACAGGGACTGAGTCAGGTGATGCCCCTCATCATCCTCATCATCATCTTCATCATCCCCTTCAAATCCACCTTGGCCTTGATCTTAAGGGCTGCTTGTTCAGCTGAAAGACAAGATGTTGCATTGCTGTGTCCTTGCTGCTCCTCCTCCTGAATATTCATGGTTGGCTCCTCTGCACCTTTCCATGGTCTGCTGCTGCTGCTCAGCCTGACATTTTTTGGGGAAAAAAAATGGATTGGATAGGTTGGGAGGGAGGATGAGCAGATCCTCGTGGTGGGAAGTTGGTTGTGGAGAAGAAAGTGCCAGGGGGGTGCCAGGGGTGAACCTGTCAGACCCACAGGGAAGGGAGGGAGCTCCTCATGTTCCCCCCTGGCTGCTCTTGGGGGTTTGGCTGTCAGGAGGAGCTGATGGGGTCTGACTGCTGTGCCCCTCAAACATCCCCCCAGCCCCCCTGGTGCCTTTGGGGCTCTGGGGCTCTTTGCTTTGGGAGGCTCCAGCTGTTCATGCCTTGCAGTGAAGGCACTGAGTGTTGAGCAGAACATCCCAAACTCTTCTCCCAACCACTGCCTTGATCTGCAAGGTGCTGATGGCTCCCTGGAGGAGAAAAGGAATGGTGTAGGAAACCTGAGAACCCTGGGAATTATTTATCCATCACAGAGAACCATCCAGGGCCAAAGGAAACTGGACAGAACGGGAGGTAGGGGAGTAACTGATGGAAAGCTTGGGGCAGATGATGGAAGTTCACCTTCCCTCCCACCACAGTCCCTTGAGGAAACTGGTCCAGCCTCCATCCCAATGCCCATCACACCTTCCCCTGGCAGCAGGTGCTGTTAAACCATCAACCTCTCCCTTTGTGCCCTTTTTTTCCTTTTTTAATTTAATCCCTGTCTTTGTCAGAGCTGACCCGTGGCCTGGGAGAGTGATACTGCACCTTCCACGTAGGGCTCATATTTATAACAATGTGTAATGACTGTAGCAAAAGTCCTTGTTTCTGTATGTGAATGGACAGAGAAACAAGTGCTCTATTGTATTGATTAAAATAGTTCAAATGAGTCCTGTATCATTGTATCTCCTATTCTGGATTAGTGCCTTTTGGACAGTAGACTGTTCTGTAATTAAAATGTAGTATAACTGCTTTTTTGTACAGTTTTGTTTTAATAAAACTTTTTTTTAATTTGTGTTTATTTTAGTATTGTACCTATTAGAAAATAAAAAATGTATAACTCAACACTGACCCTTTTCTTCCATCGTCCTTTTTGTGCAGGGTTTGGCTGTGGGACCTAAAATGTGTGCTGAGAGCAAAGTGTATGTAGAAAATTTGGATTTGTTTGGGGGAAACTGAATTCTTTGTGCACTCCCCCTCTGGAAGGTGGTGGACATGATGATGGTGGATTTGAAGCAGTGGAATCACTCGGGATTTGAGCTGTGAGCTGATTCCATGAGCTGATTTTTGAAGCTCTTTCCACTCAAAGGAGATGTTGAGAGTGGAGTTTTCCCTCCCTTCCTGGGGAAGTTTTGGAGTTTTGCCTCCTTTGTCACAGGTAAAAGTGCTGGCCATGCAAAGATGTTGTGTCCTTGGAGATTGTGCCCTTCCCTCTGGGAACCTCCCCCACCTCAGGAAGGGCCCTGTGAGTCCCTCCCAGCAATAAAAGTCTCCTGCTCAAGCAGCTGAATGTCTGGAGGGAGCAGAGCTTGGGGCCACTCAGTGCTAAAACCAAAAGATGTTGAATTATTCCAGCATCTACTACCAAGTGTGGAATGGAAAAATATTAAATATGATGACTCCTAACACTTTTTGTAAAAGACAAGCATGTGACTGAGTATCTAGAAGTACAGATAACACTTTGAACTCTTTTCACAGGGAAAGAACCAAGTCTAATTTTCACCAACCGTCGGGACATCAGGAAGATTGGCCTTGAGAGAAAAGAATACATTCAGCTTGTAGAGCAGCTAAGAAACTCTATAGCTCTAGATGCTGATATTGCTGAACAAAAGCTTTACTGGGCAGACTTCAGCCAAAAAGCAATCTTCAGGTAAATAGGCTTAGCTTCTGAACCTAGTGTACTTCCCTAAACCATCCCATGTGCTACCCAAGCTATTTCTCTAGCCTCTGGTAGTGAAAACTAGATTCCTGGTGTCCTAAAGAGAAAGTACAGCTGATGCAAATTCCCACAGCTAGCAATGTGTATGCATATTGCCTATTCCACTTCCTAGTAACTGCTGCTGCATTTGTACAGAAGGCGCTTCGTGGAAAGTCCCACATGCATCTTCTACCTGAAATCTTGTGCAGTTTTTGCCGAGGTGTGCCAATGGGTGGTATCTGTGGAAGAAGTGGTTGAAAGCAAGTAATTCTTGTCTTCCAGTGCCTCTGTTGATACCCGTGATAAAGTTGGAACACACATCAGAATCCTGAACAACGTACACAGCCCTGCAGGAATTGCTGTTGACTGGGTTTATAAGAACATCTACTGGTCTGACTCAACTGCAAAGACCATTTCAGTGGCTAGCCTGGATGGCACAAAAAGAAAGGTTTTGTTTCTCTCTGAGCTGAGAGAGCCAGCTTCTATTGCTGTAGATCCCATCTCTGGGTGAGTATTTGTCCAGGTTCTTTTGGAGGAGCAGACCTACCAACCACATGTTGTGATAACTGACTTAGGTAGCCTTAGTTACTGGTCATAATAAAAAAATGATCTATTATAAAGAGTAATACTACACAGTACTATAGTACGTCATACAACATAAATTCTGCTTCACAGCTTTATGTACTGGTCAGACTGGGGTGAGCCAGCAAAAATTGAGAAAGCAGGAATGAATGGATTTGACAGACAGCAGCTTGTGACAACAGAAATCCAATGGCCTAATGGAATTGCTCTAGGTATGTTGAACTTGTCTCTGTGCCAGAGGTATTCTGGAGCTTTAGCAATTTTTTGCTACAAAAGCCAAGGTTATTCTTCAGAAATCTATTTTCAGCTTCTGAGAAAGGGAAGCTTCTGTATGCCTGAAGACACTGCAACAGGCAACAGCACTTCTCAGATACTGAAATAGTAACTTTTCCTGAACTGCTCTATATTATAGTTGAGGCACAGGCCACATAGGCATCACTGCAGCAGCCCTCTGTGTCCTGGTAAGAAACTAGGGCATCACCGCCACCATTCTCAAACCTGTGCGCGTTTCAATTCTTGCAGCAAGCTTTGGAGGTTTCCTCCATCTGAACACTAAATATATGTGGTGATTTCCCCCTCCTAGATCTTGTAAAAAGCCGTCTGTACTGGCTTGATTCTAAACTACACATGCTGTCAAGTGTGGACTTGAATGGCCAGGATCGTAGAATTGTGCTGAAGTCGCATATGTTCCTTCCTCATCCTCTTGCTCTAACCATTTTTGAGGTAAGAATGACTTCCTATAGTCATTGTCAGAGATCCTCTTCTTGCTGGTATGTGGCAGGAATGATGGGGCTGATAGCATCATAGAGGTAATGGAGTTGCAATGGCATTGTCTTCTAGGACCGTGTGTACTGGATTGATGGAGAGAATGAGGCAGTCTATGGTGCCAACAAATTTACTGGAAGCGACTTGGTTACCCTAGTGAACAACCTCAATGATGCACAGGACATCATTGTGTATCATGAACTTGTTCAGCCTTCAGGTAATTTCAGTACAGGTTAAGTCAGTGTATACTTGTAAGAAGCCTGCCCTGCCTGCATGGTGGCAAATGGTATCCCTTCTCTGTACAGCTGTCCATTTCTACTTCTGCTTGGAGCTTCTAACATGGGCAGCCCCATGGGGGTTGAGAGGTCTAGTTGCAATTGCTCTCTCTTGAGCAGAGCAGATATAAATCTATAACCAGCTGAGACAAGTGATTATTCTAAAACAATTACTTAGCAAATACTTCTGCTACACATCTGGAGCATGAAGGCTCACTCTTGTTCACTCCTTAATTGCTGTACCAACAGGTAGGAACTGGTGTGAAGAGAACATGGCAAATGGAGGCTGTAGCTACCTGTGCCTTCCTGCTCCTCAGATTAATGAACATTCTCCAAAGTACACCTGTGCATGTCCTGCTGGGTACTTCTTGCAGGAGGATGGTCTGAGATGTACAGGTACTGTAACACAACTGATCTTTCCCAGGATGAATGGGGAGGGAATAGGAGAGTATTGAACCTGTTCATGGGAAGGAAATAGAGTGGTATAGGCTGACAGCTTTGCTAAAATTAATCTGATGTAATTAATCTTGGAAGGGAGGGTCTTATGCATTAATACGACCCTCAGAGTCTGCAGCTGCTGTTCAAAGTCCATGCTTTGCTTCTTTGTCCTCATCATCATTTGCAACAAGACCTTGTACCTCCATGGCTTTCTGCAGACAGCAAGCACAAGGACGAAACATACTCAGCCTCTTGTAAAACAGGGCTATAAACTGACATGGCTGTACATATAAATACAGTGTTTAAAAGGTGATGAGCTAATGTTGCTGTCTGACGGAGTTTGAACATGCTGCTGTACTACTGTTGCCAGCACTGACTATGCACCAAGCTTGCTTTATCCAGTGAAGTGGAACTGGAAACTCCGAGGTGCCACTGACTATTGCATTTTGATTCTGACTGCCATAGAGTGCTAAATGCAAAGATGCTAGCCTCCCTTGGCTGCTCTAAAAGATTGTTATAGATATCAAAGGCTGTACCTAACAAGTAAAATTGTAAAAAGAAAACCTTATGTGAGGGGTGGGTTGGCTTACAACTGTTGTGACTTTAAATGGCTGCAGTTCTTTCCTGATTAACCATCTGGCCTTGTTCTTTTCATCAAGGACTCTCTGCTGAGGGTGTGCTAGTGAAATAGTTAATGTCAGTGTTCCCAGTGAAGCTAACAAGCTGCATGATCATTTTTGCCATCTGCTAAACCTTCACTACCATGGCTCTCATAGCAAAGCCATTGCAGAGCTTCAGGATTAACTGATCTATAATTAGTTCTTGATCTATAATTAGTTTCAGGTACTGGAACAACTGTGGCTTACACTGAGGCTAAAGATACCAGCACAACAGAAAAATCTCCAACTGTTGGACTAGTTCCTGGAGGTACTGGTCCCAATAACTCACACTGCTAAACATTAGAGAAATTAAATGCAAACTGACCAACTAGCCTATTTAGAAGTTTTCTCCTTTGCATGCAAATAGAGAACACAGGCCAGATCATTTGTGTAGTGTAACAACTGGAGCATGTGTTAAGCAAATTTAGTTCTCATAGGTCAGTGTGGAACCTGTAGGTTCCATGAAATCCCAGGAGTGCTCAGAGAAAGTGAGCAATAAAGAAAGCTTCCAACTAATACAGGACGAAGCATGTTAGGCTGTTCTAGCAGTGTGCTACTGAGAAGCTAATCAAATAGGAGCTTCTGAGTTTGGGAAATGCTTGCACATGACAATCTGCTGGCCTGTCAGTATGCAAGCTCACTGCATCAAATTCTCATGCAGGATTCAACATTAGTGGTACAACCTCTGAAGTAACTGCAGCTGGAAGAACATCAGCAGCTTGGATCATTCTTCCTGCTGGTGAGTACAGCATTTACTAGCCTTTTGAACCCCATGTGGTGGGACAAGACACTCTTAGGAGCTTGACCTGACTGTACTCCATGTTTGCAATCTCCTTATCTCCTTGCAGTATTGTTGATGATGGCTGCAGCAGCTGGCTACTTCATGTGGCGTAACTGGCAGCACAAGAACATGAAAAGCATGAATTTTGATAATCCAGTCTACCTAAAAACTACGGAAGAGGACCTCACAATTGATATTGGAAGACACAGTGGTTCAGTAGGACACACCTACCCTGCAGTAAGTAAACCTATTAACCTATTGTATCTGAGACTCCAGGTTAATAATTGGAGTAGAAAGACTGCCAAATGATGCCTGAGTTGAATTTAGGAAAGGTCTCTGCTTTTGAAAGCTGCTAGGTCCAGATAAACTACTTGGGCTGAATCAACTGACAACTTTACCCTATAATCAAGGTTAAAGTTGTGCTAGGCAACTAGTGTCTATACCTGGGATGGAGTAATCTGTGCTGAATGTGGTCACTAGCCTGCAGAATTGGCAATGATGTGTGTTGCTCTGTCTTTTATTGCTGCAACTGTAGCTAACTTGTACTTACTCTTTCACAGATATCTGTAGTCAGCACAGATGATGATATGGCGTGAGCACTGGATCAGCAATCACTTTCAGTTTACTTGTGTCTTACACTCTTTGGGGATAGTAACCAGGTTTGTGGCTGAAGGACTTCCTCCATTCTTGGAAGAAAGAAGATACTTTCTGTATTTATGGAACACTTGTGTAAATAGTTATTTTCTACAGTTTAACAACTCTGTAAATACCTGTCCACAACAATTCAGCTGTTTGTGGTTACAGTTTTATCAGTAACCCTTGGGTTGGTTAGTCAGTAACATCACTGACCAAATATAAAGCACTTTCCATAGAAAGCCATATTCCAGCCACAACTTGTGTAACACCTGTACATATGTCTATAGGCCACTTGTAAATAATTATTGGAAAATCACTACCAAGCACTTTGAAATACTTCAGATGTAAATTATTGTACACTCTCTTTTTCAATGATTGGGGCAATGGCAATAGGAAAAAACGGGTTACTGTGATTGCCAAAAATTTGTAAACATAAGTAATTTTATATGTATGATTGAAACAATCTTGTCTGTTACCTCTTAGAGGTCTACAAGAATGAATGATCTCTGAGAAACCACTGTAAAACTCAAATGCAGCCGAGGGGATAAAAATAAAACGAGTCAAGCAGTTGAAGTATTGTTCTCAATTATTATGTTAGCACCAAAGTAAAATTATGTATCTCCTAAGTTGAAAGCTTTAGTCGGCTACACTACCACTGCCAGCCAGATCATGAGGTATTTCTTCAGTTACTTCAGCAGCATTCTAGGCAGCTAAGACACTTGCCAGGTGACATGTTTGTTATTGAGACTAATAGTCTGCACAGAGTAGTGGACAGAGTGGCTCTCCTATCACAGAAGCCCAGCTGACCTCCTAAGTTAGGACTGACACTGGTTAAAATTACTCAACTAGTATTGCAAGGTTTTGAGAGGCAGCATTGGCAGATGTGTGAGGTGGAGACGGGTCAGAGCATGATCTGACAGGTGAGTGTGAGGTCCTTGCAGTGTCAGGCTGTTGGCAGTTAACTCCCCATAACTTTTGTATTATGAGGTGCTGCTTGACTCTTGCTAATCCTTCCCCCTTCAAGGTAAGGAAAAAAATGCTTGTGGTGGGAGGGATGCAGTTTCAAGGCTAAGACATAGTTTGGAAGAAGCAATAATCTCTTGGTTATGCTTTAGTGATGACATGTTAAATCATTCTCAATCAATCCCGTCTCTAAAATAGTAACCATAAAAATAAAGTCAGAATTTGGATCAGTTCCTAGGCTTGCTTCAAATGCCTGTTCTCATTGCAGTTACAGCTGGGGTCTGTTCTCTTAATGGTCTTCTTGTATTGTGGACTCCTTTATTAACAGATGAGGACAGCTGCCAACTTGTGCAGGTTTGAAATAAGTTGTTTCTAGCAAGATCACAGCTTTGGGGAATTGAAGCTTCTAATCAGCTGTCTCTGGCAACTCTTGACTGTAGACATTTAAGATCTCTGGAACTCAGGTGTACTAAATTGTTTTGCAAAGATTGGAGGCCCCCCTTACATCCTAAAGTTTCTGGCTAGCAATATTGTATCTTATTTTACCAAGTATCTGTTGGGATAAAGTGCCTTTCATAGATGCCTTATATATGGCATTCATTAGTTATGGGGTGGAATTCAACTTTTTCAGTTAGACTTCTGACTCTGGATACTTTGAAGTATTTGTGTTCAGATGTGACAAAACAAAACAAAATTCTCAGATGGTTGATTATATATTCACTATATACAATTGGCAGCTAATTACAGGCAAAATGCTCTGCTTTCCCAGTCTTTGTACAGAACAGCTCTACTTTTTTGCTGAAGTTCATTGCTCTTACCAGTATCATACCAAATGGTATAAGGAAAGACCAGTAAGACCAATAAAGACATTTCTTCCTGAGATTAATATTTATTCAAAGTTGCAACTTAAGTCTATTATGGGAACCTGAGGTAATTTTTACAGACACTGTCGACTCTAGGAATTTGTTTTCTGACTTTACTCCAGTGTGCTGAACAAAGAATAGTGCCTTGACAAACATGTTTTTTTTTCCTGTAGTCTAGAGGGGACTTAACACTTTACCAGATAAAACACCTATGGCTTCATTTAGCAGAAGAGAGGAGTGGGGGATATAAGGCAGTAGCCAGAGATGGTACAAGATGGCCTACACTTATTTGCGAATATTGTTTGGTTTTTAGTCTCACTGGGTTTATTCTTTCCTGACCTTCTTCCTTTTTGTGTTATGAAATAATTGTTTACTTCCACAGCAGGCTTGGAGAGTGGTCAGGCATTGCTTCTGTAAAAATAGATCCAACTTGCATTGACAAATACTTACTCTCTTTGAACAGTTTTTTCCCCTCTGCCATCTGCAAGTGTTTGACCCTGGTTTACTCCTTGTCATATGACTCCTTTGGCATCTAGTGAAGGTGGTATAGCTGTTCTGAGCACTCCTACAGCAGCACCCTGTGGCTGTGCTGGTTCCACTAAAGGAATTCTCAGCCATCATCCCTGCCTGAGCTCCTTTGCTGCAGTCTTGTGGTATCCCAGAGCAATGGGACATTAATAACCTCTTTGGTCAGATTTCACTGTTAAGGTGACTGTATTCCTCCTGAAGAATTTTCTGCTTATAAATACAAAATTATGACTGTTTGGTTATTGAGGTAGTATTCAAGGTAACGGTATAGTTTTTACTTCCCAGAAGAATATGTAAGCCCTCTGGTTCTGTTTCTGTTCAGTGTCTGCTGGCCAGTGTGAGTGCAAAACTAAATTTTAGTCTGACTTTTTCTTTCCCTTATAAGCATGCAGATTTCTCTTAATACACTCGCTCTGCTCCTGCATTATTTTATGCCTCCTGTTTGATCTGCCTTTATTTTTATAGCACTGTAAGTATTTTACATTATTGCTCAGAGGGAAATTAACATAAAGGGAAGTGATGCTGCTCATGTGATTTTTCTTCCCCTTCTGCAGCTTGTTCCTCTACAGCTAGCTACAATATGCCTTTTCCAACCCTACATTTTTAATGAACGTACCTTTTTTCCAATCAGATCTTTGCTGAAACAGCGAAGATGCATTTATCTACTTTTTTGTAAGTGCTGGATCTTGCTAGATAGGAGGAAAAAGTACAGAAACAAAGACTTGAAGAAACAGTGTGAGAGTCCTCAGATAAAGGAAAAAAGCATACAGCTACAGAAGCTCTCTTCACAACTTAGATGTAAGAGATCTGCCAGTACTTTCTGTAGATATGGCACAGCATGTCTATGAAGCCATGTGCTCCTGCTCCTTCTTTGAGCTGGCTCACAACAGTGAGTATTGTTACTTACTGGAAGAAGGTGTTTGGAGAGGCCTGTTTGCTCTTTTGAAGTGCAAGAGCCAACTTAATACATTCCTGGCTTGCTGGTTTTTTTGCTTTTCCTCTCCTGAGAGAGCTTTGAAATTTGCCCATATCAAATGAAAAATTCTTCAGAGCAGGGAGGGGCAGACAGGCTCTGCAATCAGTTAGGCTGCTGAACATCCAGGCTGTTAAACCTCTAAAATATAGACTTCCTGTGGAAAGAATGATTGATGGTCTTAGTTCTCCTTGCCCAGCACTGATTGGGACACTTCCTCACTGCTGTTGAGCAGTGGAAAATGCTTCATATCATACATGAAATTTTCCCCCCACCACAACAGCTGAAATGGGTAACTGAAGCCTAACTTCACTAACATACTCTATGTAATAAATTACTTGAAGGTAGGAAACACTAAGCATTCAATCAAGACAAATGATTGGGAAAACCACATTTCTTAGAAATGGATTTTGGTGGAGGTGTCCTCTGTAGAAAAACTAGACAGTTTTTAGGTAATTTTTCTCTCCTTCTTAGACATCCTTTCCTAGAGACAAACTTCAAAATACGTGGAAATGCTTTATTATGATGTCAGTGCATCAACAAAGTTGATAGTTGGATAGCAACATAAAAAGATTAACTTAACATTCAGAACACGTTTCTTTCCAGTGGAAAGTATTTTTGAAAGCCTCTTGGAAAGGCTGATCATTGAATACACTCAATGCCAAAAATATCTAGAAACAGTGCTGTGTGTTCTGAGATCCTTTTTGTGGATGTGTGCACACTGAGAAATGTAAGAAAGCTTTTTCCTTTTTTGGACTCTTAACCATATGAGAGCTCGTATGTGCATTTAAATGAAGACTTTCTTGAAAGTTAGGTTGTGGTTTGGTAATTCCATAGTGTGTTGTGGCTGCTGCAGTCTAAGTGACAAATACTGTGAGTTTCTAACATTTTGGCTGATGCCTCTAGTGATAAAAGAAGTTCATCCCATTAACTTTCTACAAATAATTATCCTTAATGTAGCCTCAGTACAAAATTCAAGTTACATGTATTATATTCATACTGGAGCAACTTTGTCATTCTGGTTTTACTGGAAGAAACACTGATTAGTCTTTAATTAGACAGCATTCAACCCACTGCCCCTCTCCCCCAAATTTTTTTGGTGGAAGAATAAGTCAAAGTTGTTTAGGGGCAGAGAGAGTGGGCGGATGGTGTCCATAGAATTTATGTATAAGTTGTTGGTTGTGATCCATACATATTATCAAATACCTGGTACCAGGTAAAACCTGGTGATTTTTTTTAATTGTAGTATGCCTAAATCTTATCTCAGAAAGGGAGTTTGAGGAATTGCTTGGACAGAAGTGGGTAGCTGGAGGATTGTAGCATATAGAAAGCGTTATTTCTTCATAGCCCTTTGTCTTTTTGGCAGCCTCCACTGCTAGTTTAATTTATGTAAGTGAATACAGAGAAAGAAAAGTTGTAAAACTGCTTGCTTACAGAGGGCATCATTCAAATGGTGTCATGAGAACTGCATTTCAGTATTTGATATAGTGCATCCGTCTGAGAGAAAAACCACTCAGAAAAGCCATTTTTCACCATCTTAGGTTTCAGATGCAAATACCCACTGACTGCTGAAGACCAACATTTTGTTAGCTGTCTTTGTAATTCAAATGTCACAAGCAAGTAGTGGAGTTCCCAGTTATCTGATATTATCTAAGGGTCCCTTGTTGACCATCAAAAGCCTCTATCAGAAGGATGTTTTGTGCTCCTTGTATAAGACATGACTTTCACTAGGAAATGTCCCAACAGTTGCTTTTTAGTGTTCAGCAGTTAAAAGGATCCACTCCAGAGTGTAGCCTCTTCAAGTGGCTGTGACAAATAGCATTAATAATTAGACCTTATGTTCGTTTTGTTCTTCTCATCTGACACTTCAGTAGCAGTTAGTGTTAAATTAACTAAGTGGCAGTTTTTTACATGGTTCTGTAGGGGCAGCTGAGAAAGTGATGCTGCCTTTAAATTACCTCGGAAGAGAAGGAAGCCAAGCAGCCAGGCTGGTCATTAGGAGCCTAGCACTCACGTTAATGAATCAGTGAAGAGTTGAAATAATTGATTTACTCAAGTTGTGATTATCTCCAGAGCCTGTTGTCCTGGAGGGAAGAAGTGAAGCTTCACACTCTGCCTCAAGAAACAGGGCTGATCCAGGGGTCTGCTGTAAGGAGCTCAATCCTCATCAGAGAATATTCTAGTACTTCTGGTACGCTTAGATAAATGGCAGCTTCCCCTTTGCTTCCACTTCCTTTTTAGTTTTTTTTTAAGAAGACTCTTGATGCTGTAAAATAAGGTCTTTAGTGTTAGCCG
>JAOTQP010001179.1:26899232-26911979 GCA_026413545.1 Cichladusa arquata
GGCTGGCAAAGGTGGGGTGGGGCAGAGGGGAATTGATTGGTTGGTTGGTTGGTTGGTTGGTTGGTTAGTTGGTTGGTGGGTTGGTTGGTTGGTTGGTTGGAGGTTTTTGTTTGTTGTTTTTCAAGATCTTGATTTTTGGATCACCCTAAACTATGTCAAATTGAGATTTGTGTTCCTTTCGGCTGGCTCTTGCTAGGGGTGGGATGTGAACACGGTAAAAAGGAGGAAGTGGTGACTGGAACTGTACAGAATGGTCCAGTTTACAAACGCAGTAGGCTCTTTGTAATTCGTAGGACAGATGAATGTCTAGCCCACCAGTGATCCTGAAATCAGAAAAGCGAATGCATGTCATGCTGCTCAGTGTGCCACGAAGGGCTGTTTGGTTGTTCCACACCTGTGGCTTCTATTTTGTGACTTTATTAGTGTTGATTTTTTTATTGTTTTTTTCTTTGTATAGCGGCATTTTTGCAGGGTGCTCTCACACTGGAAAAAAAAAAAAGCACTGTATCACTGCATGCTGTCAGTCAAAAGTGCCTCTATCATATACAAGGAAACAGCAAAACAAATAAAAAGCCCACAAGTGTACATTCCTGGGAGAGAGAGGAAGTGGAAATGCTGCATAAACATATCAATACTTCCTCACATCCAGGGATATGAAAAAGATTCTGGAAGTAAAACTGGCAAATCTCTCAGCAAGAGAAGTGTTTATTCCCATAAATCTGTAATGCTCAGAAAATGTAAAGCCCATTGATTGCACAAGTCACTCCTCCCATAGCTCTAGCAATTTGTTACTGCCATGACTTGGCCTCTGCTTCCAGCATATTTCCTGTTTTTTACATATAGTTCATATTCATTTCCACTCATTTAGTAAACTTTTTCTTGCTGCTGCTGTTGTGTTCTTTTTCTGTTTGTATGTGTTCACGGCAGGGCTGGCACCAGTTGCCTGGTGAGCTGAAGAGCTGCTTATGTTTATGAATGAGCCACCACATACAGCAAGCAAGGCCCAGTGGAAAGCCTAGCAATATGAAATACAGAAAATACTGTTTTATTCTTCTCCTGCTTGTTTCCAGGTTAAATCACTTTGTTCTTCAGCATCCTATCTGTAAAAAAGGGTTATGAACTCACTGAGATAAGGAATGCAGTACTGCTGCTTTTGTGTGTGTCACGTTTTCATGTGTGTTTGCTGCTGTAAGGTATTGACTTGCTGAAGCACCTAAACACTGTCATTTTGCCTGTTGAAAAAAATTGTAATTTACAACAATAAGTAGAAGTTCACTGGGAAAGGAAAGTGATAGCGTAGAGTGGCCGAGGTAGAGATACCGTCAAGGACACACTGATACACAACAGCTGTGGGAGTGCATGTCATTTGTCCGGGTCTCTGGATTCAGGTATGCTGCTGCAGACAGCTGGTACACCCCTTGGACATACATCACTGCTGCTGCCCTGGATGACACAGCCTGAATGCTCAGGTGAGGAGACGACAACCCCAGTCTGCCCCTCTGCCTCCTGTCTGTGTCTGTAGCTGGCATTTCTGTGCTCTTTCCCCTTTCAGATGAAGGCAACGCTGATGAGGGAACGCATTGCACAGGCACGTGAGCTCTTACCTGGAAGCAGGAAGAGGTTGACTAGATGACAGTGATTATCCCTCCCCTCAATTACCCTCTCTTCCCACGTATCCATCTTTTCTAAGCACTAGCTGGCTGGCTGCAGCAGCAGGGTAGGTAAGTGAGGGAAAAAGAAAACCCAACAAGCAGAAATAGAGAAAGCAATGACCAGGTGTCCTGGGGTGACTTTGTGATGTTGAATTGTAACCCCAGTTGTCTGTCTAGCCCAGAAGTAAGTTTTGTACATTTAAGGTTGGATTTGAGAGTGAAGGGAGGGAAGGAGAAGTGGTGGAATGTCTGAGGCGGCTGTTTTCAAAACATAGAGATAGGAGTTCCATTGCTTCATCTCCTGGGCTGTGTTGCTGTGGTGGACAGCAGGAGAGAGCTCTCCTCTGAGAGCTTTGCCCTAAACCGGCAGGCTAGGACAATAAAATAATTACAACCTCAAAAAAGCCTAGGGACCAGAGACATATGAAGGCCTCCGCCCCAAGAGACATTATGAATTCAAACAACATGGCTACTGACTGTTTTGTCCCAACACAGAGTAATTACAACCAAAATTACAACATTTACCAAAACCCTTTGGGCCTGACCCACCAGCCAGTTGCTCACACATCCCATTATGGACTCAACCAGCTGTGTGCCAGGCAGCTTATCCAGCAGGATACTATGGTAGACAGTACCAAAAAGCTCTGCTAAAACAAAGAACAGTCCACATCTAGCGGCTTCTGTTGGTCACCGATAGGTTACTTTGACATAAAAGAAAATTAAACTGGTCAATAGGATGTTTCCCTTGTGAACCTGTGCTGGCTGTAACCAACGACTGCATTGTCTCTCAAACATTTTTCAGTAACTCCCAGAAAAACCTTCCTTATAATTTTACCACGTGCTGCAGTGAAAATGACAGGCCTATAACTTCCAGAGATTTCTTTTTACCCTTCTTGAAAACAGGGACAAATTTCCAGGTTCCAGTTGATTGGGACATCTCCAGACTCACAAGACAAATGAAATACAATGGAGAGAGGTCCTTCCAAGTACATCAGCCAGTTCTTCCATGGAAAGAATCCTATCCAGCCTCATACACCTGTGTATGCATCCAACTGAAACAGCAAGTCTCAACTTCAGGATTGCCTGGGAATCTATCATTCCCCAAGTGACAGCCTTCCAACAACAGCCTTCAAGGATCCCAGTTCATCATTGGTCCTGAAAACAGATGGGCACCATTTTCTGCTGTGCCTGCAATTTTATTTGGACCCCATTAAGCAGCGGACCAATGTTATCTCTGATCCTTTTTTTGCTGTTAACATATAAAAACCCGAAGAACCCTTTTTGCTTTCCTTCATAGCTTGTCCTGCTCCTTGAATTCTATCTGAGTTTTGGTCACCCAAATTTTCTCTCCACAGAGATGAGCAGCATCTCTGTAGTCCTCCCATATTAGCTTGCTTCCAGTATTCATATGCTTTCTTTCTCCATCTAAGCACACCACTCAGCCAAGCCAACCTTCTGCCCCATTGGCTTGGCTTTCAACACGTTGTGTTTGGCTGCTCCTGCACTCTTAAAAGAGAGCTCTTGAGAAGGGACAAGCATGTAACTCAAAAAACTTTAAAAAAAAAAAAGGGTTCCCAAGAGACTTCCCTAACTAGTTCTTTAAGCAGCCCATAATCTGCTCCTCCCCATACAAAAAGACAAGCAGTTCTTACTAATGACATTTATGAAGAAAACCAGCACATTGAATAAGATAGGTAAGGGGGGAAAGTGGTTCCTTTCTAGTCACTTCATTTTCTTATGTATCTATGCTGAGAATCTAGTGTCTCAGAATCAACTACCACGGGAAAATAAAAAAACATACATGAAACTATTTTGTTTTAGCTATTTTGTCAGCAGTGAGTTTGAGCAGAGTGGAGTGCTCAGGTGCCCCAGAGCTCTATTCCCAAGAATATTTAGGTCAAAGAGATTAGTCTGATCAGAACAAAGACAGTGATCTTCCTTGCTTCGCTTAGTAAGGATGTCCAAGATGGGAGTCCATGAGGAGCTGGTGCCTGACAGTCATGAAGTTCACCCTGTAGAAGCTCCTGCTGCTGCAGTATGGTGTAAGAAATGATCCCTTGAATAGTGAGCAGTAAACCTTACTGGATATCTATCAGAAGAGGCCAGAGAGCCTGACAAAAAGCAAAATTAAATGCTACAGCAGAGAATGGCATGAAGAATATGGTTATACTCTACCCTGGATCTTGATTAAGAAATATTCAAGAATTTTTGGTACTAAAATGATGACATTGTGAACTACGTTTTTCTAGCATCTGAATTAGTTTTCTTAGGAGAAAGAAACAGCCTTGAAACTTGGCATGAATTTGCATTAAGTTTGCTATACAAAGAACTCACGATGGAATGGTTTAACGCTCAAAGCAAACTGCAAACCAGGTTGGTATCTCTGAAGAGGTACTGACAATCCCTATTAATAGGGGCCTTGCCTCTTTTGCAGCAAGAAAGAGAACTGGCAGGAGAGACCAATTCTCTTTCAAGCAGAGTTAAATATGAATTACAAATAATTCAGGCACCTTAAATAGTGTGACTCAAAGAAACCTTGAAGAGTTTAGTGTGATCCACTTACTAGAATACAGACTGAGACCAAAAGTATTGCAAAATGCTCAGCTATGGCATCTTCCATTTTGTCAAGAACTAGTAAAAATAAATACAAAAGCTACAACTGGAGGTAAGGAAACAGGAAAAAAGAAGGAGAGATTCTCATAGCAACAGCAATTGCTTCATATAGGACACAACCAAAACAACAGTATTGGGGTCTGCAGATGTAAGAACATGAGACCAATGCAGAAGAACAGGAGTTTGGGGACAATAAAGTGAAAATACTGCAGTATTTACGGCAGTGCTCTGGGATATACTGTCCCAGCAGCCTGTGTGAAAAGGAGCTGTGAGCAGAAAGCAGGCTACAGAATTGCAGGTGGGAAGCCTTCCAGACCAGCAATGGTGTTGCCAAAGCTAGTAGTTTTCCAGTGCCTTGTCTCTTCCTGCACCAGCCTGCATACAGGTGGAATAACGAGCTGCTGCTTAGGAGTCACAAGTCAGGTGCTAAGAGCATGCACAAGGACCAGCATTTTATTGTGTGCATCCCCTGCTTTACAGGAGCACCAGCTTAGCTGATGTGCTCTCAGTGACAAAGGGAAGTAACCTGTTTTTTGCGATGCTCATTGTTACAGGAATCCCTGGTGAAGATGAAACCTCCATCCAAACAAAGAGAAAGCATTTCTCCTGTCCTGCTAGTTACCCACTGCAGCTTTATACTACTCTAACACTATCTGCAAAAGAAACAAGAGTGGGTTTATGCTGTTTCTCAGGAGCTCATGGAGAGTTTGAAGCTGGAAATCCCTTCAAACCACTGTCCTTTGCTTCCACTGTGCGTTAGACCTGCACTTCCAGAGTACATCCAAAACTTTAGGCACAGACTGAAATATTCCTTAGCTCTTAACCAAATGGAGGTATTGTAACTGTGATTAAAATGAAATTGCTTCATTTTGCTCACCTTTCAGAAACATTTTAAGAGCTACTCCAGTGAGTTCCTCCCCTATATCTGCATATCAATTATTAATTGTTTTCATTAAAGAAAACCAAGCCATGCTATGCTCATGAGGATGAAAGAAATTTGTAATGCTCTCTTTCTCTCTGCCTCTCATACATTTTTATTTGAGATTATTTTTAATCCATATATACTTGAAATAGGAAAATATGTGGGTTTTATTAGCAATAAAATTTCAGGGGATTTCCCCCCCTACTGATTTTTCATAGTTTTATGGATCCATAATCATTCACGTCACAGCCTAAGGGAAACGAGGCTTGAACAGGATAATAGCCCTTAAATCCCCTCCTCTAAGCACTCAGATCTTTGCTGTCAGCAAGATTAAAACAGCCAACAGCAGTCTTCATGTGTCTATATCCCACACAGAGCTTTCACAACAACTGGAGTGGTGGCTGGCTGGGAGAAATATGCAGAACCACTGCTGCACATGATACTTCTGAGATAAAGAGAGAAGAAAAGCAGATTGTCAGTTTTTGCAGTGTAGAAAAGGACTGGTGTTAACTGCTTGATCGGGTGAATGAAAAGAGGACAGAAGAGTAGGCAGTAATATTATGTTGCAATTTAACAGGCAGCAAGAGTTTCCTTTCCTAAAACATAAAGGCAGAGAGATGGAAGCACCAAACATCCTCCTGCAACCCAGCAAGGGGAAGGAAAAGGAAGCCGTTCATGTAGACAAGCAGAGTGGTTCCTCTGCCACCACTCCCTCGAATGCCCAGCCCCTACTGCTACTAGGACCTGAGGGGAATTACAACTATTATGTGGATGATGAAGATGAGGAAGATGAAGAGAAAGAACAAGAAAAATGGCCACATGAAGATGCATTTAAAGGAGAAGGCAAGGCCTCATCATTTATCCCTTGTTCCCCTGCTCTTTCCCCTAGATCCCCGGCCACAGCATCTGCTCCATCTGTGCTGAACATCAACGTTGGTGGCCAAAGTTACCGCCTCACCTACCAGGCAGTGGCCACCTATCCCAAGACCCGCCTGGGCCGCCTGGCTACCTCCACTGACCGTCGTTGCCAGCTGGGCCTGTGCGATGACTACGCTGCCCAGGTGGATGAGTACTTCTTCGACCGGGACCCAGCTGTCTTCCAGCTGGTGTACAACTTCTACGCCTCGGGGGTGCTGCGGGTGAGGGACGAGCTGTGCCCCCGCAGCTTCCTGGAGGAGCTGAGCTACTGGGGCGTGCGTCTCAAATACACGCCGCGCTGCTGCCGCATCTGCTTCGAGGAGCGCCGCGACGAGCTGAGCGAGCAGCTGAAGGTCCAGCGGGAGCTGCGCTCCCAGGCAGAGGCTGAGGAGAACGAGCAGCTCTTCCACCACATGCGCTACTACGGTCCCCAGCGCTGGCGCCTCTGGAACCTCATGGAGAAACCCTTCTCCTCTGTCACCGCCAAAGTGATGGCAGTGGCCTCCAGCTTCTTTGTGCTCATCTCTGTGGTGGCCCTGGCACTCAACACAGTAGAGGAGATGCACCAGGTAGACTGGAAGAGTGGGGATAGCCGGCCTGTCTTGGAGCACGTCGAGACCTTGTGCATTGCATTCTTCACACTGGAGTACCTGCTGCGCTTGGTCTCTACCCCAGACCTGCGCCGCTTTGCCAGCAGTGCCCTCAATGCAGTAGACCTCATTGCCATCCTGCCCCTCTATCTGCAGCTGCTGCTCGAATGCTTTACTGACGATGACCAGCCCCGGGGCCGGGGCTCCCAACACGAGCACGATATCGAGAAGGTGGGACGGGTGAGCAAGGTAGGACAGGTGCTTCGCATCATGCGCCTCATGCGCATCTTCCGCATCCTCAAGCTGGCCCGCCACTCCACAGGGCTGCGTGCCTTTGGCTTTACCTTGCGCCAGTGCTACCAGCAGGTGGGCTGCCTCTTGCTCTTCATTGCTATGGGCATCTTTGCCTTCTCTGCCATGGTCTACACAGTGGAGCACGATGTCTCCAGTACCAACTTCACCAGCATTCCCCATGCTTGGTGGTGGGCTGCCGTAAGTAAACACGTCTTACCTTGCTGGGTAGCCAGAGACCCTCCCTTCCTTCCCCTCCCCTTCCTTGCTGGAGTTTCTGACAGACTTGAAAACAACAGGCTCAGATCAGCGAACATCTGCTGTGAATTCTGAGCTTACAGGACATATGTGCATGCACACACACACACACGCACACACATGCACTCATTCACCTCTCTGTAAGCTTAAATCAAGGCTTAATCAGGCAGGCGGGCTTGAAATTCCCACATCTCCAAATGCAGACAGTATTTTCACTTTTAAAGAAGTAGGCAAATGCATAGGATAAAAAGGTGTTTCCCAATTTACTGCCATTGTCACTGTTGCCAAAACAATAGGGAAAAAACTGCCAGCATTAGGCTATCTAGTTACAGAGTTTTCATTCTTATTCTATGCACAGATCTTCTGTGACCCATCAGAAAACTGCAAGATGGTAAGATATAGTTTATTAACTACAGTCAGATCACTCAAACTTTAAAAGTGAAAGCTGTCCCAGAACGCCGGCTGTTAAAAATCAAAAATCTCTTGTTTTACAAAAGAGATTGCATTCTGCTGTGCTGCAGAAGATGTGTGTATTTACAGCATCCTAGACAAAACCAGCGGGTAGCTAGACATTGTCGATGCCAAGGGAAGGCACAGGACCCACATCTTGGCCATCCATAATCCTAAGGCTTGTCCTAGGCTCTTGTCACACATTTTGTTTTTCAGCAGCTGATGCCAGCCTGCATAGTCCATTTTTATGTGGGGGCCCAGGAGCTCTTCTGACCCCTGGGCATGGCTAAGGGTCTGGCTCTGTCCCAGCCACTTCCCCAGAGAAAGAAGCCCATGCAAATAGACTGGATAAGAGTTAGAATATCTCATGCTGGTTGATCAGCACAGACACTGGATGCACCAAAACGCATACGGGGTCCACTGGATAGTACTCCAAACCCATTCAAAGTCACTTCTTCTGGCCAGCTGTCCTAGAGCCCAAGGTCTGCACTTCTGGTTTAGCCATGGACAATGAGATGTGATGGTTTACCACTCATTTGCAGTGATTCAGCATATGGCAGAAAAAAAGCCTTACAGACAAGCATAGATGCACACATTCATATGCACACACGCAAATGTGTAACTGGGCTGAATATCCTTTAAGGTGGGCCATGTAAGGATGGAAAAATCAGTGAATATAGGAAAGGGTCCTGTAATGTGATCTTCACAGACCATCTCTAAGTGATATACAAAGGCTATGAAAACACTGGTGATTCAGAAATTGTTAAAATATATTTTGTTTTCTGAACATGCAGATTATATATGAAGTCTTCAGGGCTCATTTTTGCTAACTGGTGGCATCATAATAATTTAGATATTCCTAATAAACTTACACAGCCAGGTGAAAAAGGCCTATTTAGCTAAGCAATTCTAGCTGTCTTCAAAACAGGCGATTTTGGGCGGTCTTCAAAACAGAAGCTGTATCATGCACACTGCAACTCCAAAGCATAAAACACTTTTTAAAAGCCTATTTGTTCTTTAAGAGTCTAAATTAAAATAGCTAGACCATTCAAATTTTATAAAAATTCAACAGTATTCACCATCTCACACATGCAGTAGAAGAAGCATCCCTCCTAAATCGTTACAGACAATATGTATAAGACTATGCCAGTAGTACAGAGCCTTACCACAGGATAATGTTTTTGTCCTGGCTGGAACATCTTGCCTTCATCTCAGTATTTATTTTTGGAGATATTTATCCTGTATTATCATTCAAATCCAGTGACTTAATTTCCATTAAACTGGATCGCTAATCCTTTTTATTCCACAGGAAGCACCAGGTGCATCCTAAAATTGTGCTCACCCAGTGTTGTCTCGTACTCTAATGCTTTCTTCATTTAAAATATCATTCTATTTACCATTTTAGAGGGTGGCAAACTCTACACACTGACCTTCTGAAGACTTATTTCCATGCTAAAGCCACAAGGGTATTACAGTGAAAGTCCTACTGTATGTGGCTTTTTTTTTTTTTTGTTAGAGTTTTAGATTACTGTTTAACAGATACACAGAGTGTGTTGAGACACTGCAAAAAAATTAAATAAAATTCATGGACTGAAAAAGATGCCTTGCACAGACTAGAAAGTGAGAGGTGACAGAAACATGCAAGTTTTAGCTGCCAGAAAAAAAGGTAAGTTATGTTTACTAAGTGTAAAAATTATAAAACATTAAGATGTGTACAGTGAAACTAAACAAATTAGAAGTTATCTTATGTTGACTGTTTGAGACTATATCTTTCAAATGTAGCATCTCCATAATCAAACATTAATTAATTTTTTATCTGAATTTTACAATGGAAGTATTTCAGTAGTTGGTGCAGCACTGGACCCACAACACAGTTCCCTCTTATATCCACAGGCTACAAAGAGGAAATTATATTGGCTGAGAAGAAAAATGTGAAGGTATATGCACAATGAGCTGGCAAAGTGTTCAGATTTATATAAAACAAATATACTGAACATCATCATTTTAAAAAAAGCAAACTCAGAAGAAATCAAATACAATAACCAAAGCTCAAACATTTTTAACATCCCCTAAATCCTCCTTCATAAGTAAATTCAGCAAAAATTACTCAGCTGTGTACTTATTTAAAGCTATAACTATACATGTTGCAACCATACACTGCAAGCAAAAACTTCCAGGCCACATTTCCTTGTAGGTATGTAATTTTTAAAGGAGATTTTATCTAGAAACTTGGAAATCCTGCATAATTTCTTTCTGTATTGCAAATAGGAAAATTCATTTCATAATTAATCAAAGGTTTTCATGTGTTTTTCACTAGTTCCTAACATATATATGACAAATAAGGGCAAAACTCAATACACAGCCCACAGAATAAGTCCCAAATACAGGGCTTTATCAGCGCAGTGGATTTAGAAACAGGACATCTGTTCCAAGTGACATGATGAGGGAGCAGGGTTGCAGCTATCAGTGGATTTGCATGGCCAGGGAGTCACATCTCTCCTCTCCCTACAGCCAAGAAAACTCACCTTCTGGACAGGCTGTTGTGGAAATTGGCCGGGAATTCCCTCTGCAGGGCAAAAATCTAAAAATCCTCCTGGACAGCATCAAATCATTCTCTTTCTTTACTTCATGAGAGGGATTTTTTTTATTTTTATTTTTTATTAGGGATATTTTGCATAAGATAGCTAATACACACCAAAAAACCCCGCAAACAAACAAACTAACAAACAAAAAACTCCTCAAAAACCACCCCCTCCCCCCTCAAAAAAACCCAGCAGAGAGTATTTATTTCAGACTTACAATGCAAAGTACAAAAGAGCTAACTTTAATATTGTCCCTGATCACCGAACATATCTGTCTATGTATTTCTTCTCTAATAAGCTGCATGTTGGTTTGCCTGTAGGTCAGCATCTCTACGGTGGGATATGGAGATATGTGTCCAGAAACTCACCTTGGACGCCTGTTTGCTTTCCTCTGCATTGCTTTTGGAATAATCCTGAATGGCATGCCCATCTCCATCCTCTACAATAAATTCTCAGACTATTACAGCAAGCTGAAGGCCTACGAGTACACAGCTCTCAAGAAAGAAAGAGGAAAGGTTGACTTCACACGGAGAGCCATGAGGAAAATATCTGAGTGCTGTGGAGAGGGCGCATCCCACCCTCCGTCACAGCAATGATAGAGCTTTGCATATTGGGGAGCAACCAAGAACTGGAGGAGAAAGAGGAAAAGTAAATCAGCCAAAAGATAAACAAAAAGGGCCAAAAGCAACAAAAATAGATAGTGAAATCTGTTTTGAAGGGGGTTGTTTTCAAAACTAAAAAGGCTCAGATTAAAAAAACAGATTTTTTTAAACTCTGATACCCTGTGAGCAGCACTAAAGTGCTCATCAACTCTCTGAAATTACTTCCTTCAGATTAAACGCTCTGAATAAGTCCCACATGAAGATCAAACTCCCTGCTACTGATTAGATTGACAATAAAGACCCACCATAATTGTATAAACTGAAAACAAGTTGCTGTCATTACGGGTCAGCCACCTTACCTCTGTCAAGGCAGTGTCAAAAATTAAACAAATAGAATATCCAATATACTGACTGCATCACTTAAATGGGTTTTCCATCAGTTTTCAATTAGAGGAAAATGGCTTCGAGCACTTACCTAAATATTAGCAGCGGCTACACTTCTGAAAATATCAGCCTCTGTTTCTATTGCCAGATAGCTATGCTTCATTGTTCCAATTTTACTTTTCAAATGCAGTCCTGCAAATGAGCCCTCCTATCTTCAAGCCTAGTCAAGTAATGCACTGCTTTTAGCATTTCCCACCCCCTACCTCTATAGTCATATTTCAGTACGACAAGAAGTAGTGAAGAATTCTGGAGTCTGAGTTGATAAATCTCATTGATCAAATCTGAAAACATTTCCAAACCCAATCCTTTTTAGGTATAGGATTAAGTGATAATTTAATTTGCAGTGTTTAATGTATCTACTTATTGGATTGTTAGAATAATAGACCTGTCAAAGAACATAAGTATTAAAGAAGTATTTAAAAAATAATCAAAGGAAATATGATTCCTTTGAGTAAAAGACCACACCAAGGATATTATCAGCATCTAACCATAACCAATTTTAAATATAATTTAAAATCAAGATAATTGATATTATCTGGTACATACAGCCATTAGGGACACAATCCTGACACCTTAGTTCACCCTCAGGAGTACCTTATGTCTTAAGATTACTGTGTCTTCTTGCACAGCTAAAGGGGATTTCTCATGTGTCTAAACTCATTCCAACACATAAATAACAAATAAAACCAACAATAATCAAACGAAATTGCAGTTTTATGTATTACTTCAGAGACTATCAGGAATATTTTTTTTTACATAACAACAGCCATACCAATTTAGAAACAGTAATCTGAAAAACAGATCTGAAGGAAAAATTATTTTATTGATAATCAGCTGCAAAGACCTTAAAGAAAAACAGCTTAATGAAAAGGATCAACAGTAACAGTGCACTGATATGACCCATGGCTGTTACTCAGCAGTGCTCCTGCTGCAAGGCATCTTGATGGTAGAGATGCATTTCAAAACTCTTGAACTCTCACATTGTGTCTGTGCTGCCCTGATGAATGCAAATGGCTGCATTAAGATCTCAGGGCCACATGGGACACAGTGGTGTGAAGCTCACTCTGGGACAGCCGAGGGTGAAAACGTTCATTAATTTTGACACATTCATGCGAATTGTGTCAAGCATGGGGACATTTCTCCTTTCAGTGGTGGGAAGGTAATTAGTAACCAACTTGCTCTTCTCATTCTCTACCTCCAGACAAACGTATCATAAGCCCATCTGTCATTTTGTTCTTTAGGAATGACAGTCAGAACACTGTGTGCTGATCAGCTCTGTTAAAAGCTAAACCATGTCTTTAAGGCACAGCTGAGCCCTGGGAGTTCAATGTGATAGATGTTTGCTGTCCCCATGATTTTTTAGCCATTTCCTTTTTATGGCAACCTCATCAGAGGATTTTTTCCCCATTCTTCCGTGATTTCAGC
>JAOTQP010001179.1:26934535-26950009 GCA_026413545.1 Cichladusa arquata
AAAGATTGGTTTCCTCTACAGAATATGCTTCAATGCTTGATTTTAAGATGCCCCCACCTCATCATCTGCTACTTGTTTTCATCCACTATCTGAACATCTGGTTTTGATCCCAAGATTTTTTTTTCCTTTTCCTGCCATCCTTTCCCATTCTTGACATCACATAAGCCCTGATGGGCCAATTGTGTATGTGTGAAGGCCATGTCTTGTTCTCCATTTTCTGTCCAGATCGATGTGGTAGGATGACCAAGCAGTAAACATTCCCTTACCTTTGATAATGGATTAGTACTTGATCTCAGATGATTCTGTAATTTAATGATATCTTGGAAGCTCAGCTAAAGACATAGTATCTGAACTAATAAACTCTCCAGAAAGCAGAGTGCTTGCTACACAGTACAGGAACAGGTCAAGTATCTCATACTAGGACAGCTCAGATACGTCAGAACTTATTTCCTTACGCCTTTCCCAGAAGCTGTTACATTCCTGACCGGGCTCTGGCAACAAAACCTAGCTGCAATCACAGCTGAAGTCCTTGAGGAACAAAAGCCACCTCCACACAAAGATGCTTTCATCTCTCCAGACCCACTAGAGAGACAAAGTGTAAGGGCCAAATCCTTATGATAGGGTACAAAATCCCAAGTGCACCCTACACAAAGTTGCTCAAGGGAAAAATTGTTCCTATTTTTCAAAACAAACCTCATCAGAACCACTCATCTTTATCTTCCTGCCACTTCCCTTAAACCACTCAGCCCTTACAACTATAGCATGAGTACTACTGCAAGCAGATTACATGTACATCAAAGTTAATTTCTCTGCTGAGAGGATGCAAATAGTTTTGCTTGTAAAATCAATAAGGTAACATCATCATTCTGAAGTTTTCCACCAATTTAATCTCCAAAAATACTACTAGAGCTCAAACTTCTATGATGAAAGACACTGACTTTTTAAAGAGACTCCAGTCACCCATCACCCAGAATGAATGTGTACTAAAAGGGAAAATTTCAGCAAGCATTGAACCTACCTTAAAAATTAATTAAAATAAATAATTAATACAATGTATGAAAGTGCTACGGTCTGCTAGGCAAAGAAAAACCTAATCATGATACATAAATATAATGAAACAATAAAGGTGGGTAGTATTTAAATGGTCTAAAAAAGCAGATGGATTCCTACATTCATTCTCCTATACACTGACAAGCATACTGACACTACTTCATGTACTGTTTTAGGAGGAATTAAATTACTTACTGATATAATTAACTGCTTCACAAGTTTAGTATCATCAATGCAATCAAAAGCTGCCAGCAAGACCAGATGAGAAAATTCACCCTGCAAAAACAAAATATCAGAAACCACATACAGTCATTTTTTATTAATAACTGAATAACTAACTGAATGAGAATCAGGATTTATGAGGGTTCTCAAACATAACACAACATGAAGCACAAGCAAACTCTGACTACTGTCATAGAATGAGAGAAGTCCAACATTTAGGTTTCTCTCTAAAAGCAAGGCTCAATCAGAGAAGTATGTTGTTAAAACCAAGGTAGATCTTCCATTTCAAGTGGATATACTGTTTTATCACACTCAAGCTATTAGCCTAATCCTACTGTATTGTCAACATTTGAAATCAGTATTTTCCCTACAGCAACATTACATATAGACTTTATTTTTACTGTAGATTTGCTTGAAATTGAACTAAGTCCCATACAACATTTCTGGAGATCATATCTCTGTAATGAGACATATAGCCTCTACTGCTAGATGTCTCAACTCAAAAGGGCACAACCAAATGCACTTGAATGTCAGTGAGGCTCTACACCGAAGTGAAGCCAGATCTTCTGTGCTCCAGTGTTGTGTCAGCCATTATTTACCCACTGACTCACATTTCCAAATAATATATAACATTAAGCAACTCATTTATTCTGGTGGAAAATTATGGAGAGAAACATTACCTAGAACAGTAGCCCTCAAAGTGGGTTGCACAAGACAATCCACTGTGATGCAGAAAGAAGCTTTTTTTGCACCATTAATAAAAAAATAAAAATAACCAGAGGTTATTCTTAAAAATAATCTCTGGTTATTTTTATCCCATCCTTTCAAATTTTCTGAGTATGCTTTATAATGTACACTATTATAGTAGTAAAGACATGTAATTTATGCATAAATATATATATTGGGGATGCATGCCCAGGATGTGATCAAAATGTCTGAAGGCCACTGATCAAGACCACAATAACTATTAGCAAATAAAAAACCCCACAGCAACCAGGAAGGGAAATTTAAAAAGCTCTTCTTTACAGCTGCACTTTTGCCCAACTCCATGAAATCTGGTTTCAACTGTTACTCTGCAGGTCCTGCAGTCTTCAAACACATACGTTATTCATTAAAAAATAAAACAGACTTATTCCATTGTATGCCAATCTATTTTGAAGGTTCCTGACTTGAAAAAAATACTGAGCATCTTCTAAGAAATATGCATGTTCAAAGAGCCTTTTCAGTGACATCTCCAACACACCTTGATTTTTCTTCCTCTTCTTTATACAGGCTGTTCTACTCCCAACCAAGGAGAACTACCAATGAGCACATGAAGATGCAATACAAAGTTGGGATCAACAAAAGAAAAAGTAGAAAGAAAACTGAGGAATAATAATGAACTCAGCCATAATGAAGCACACTACTACATGTAGTGCCCACAATGAAGCTTCCTAGTCTCTAAATATTCCATACAGTTCAATTATTTTGTATTATCTAATACATCACTGTTGTTTTATTAAGTTCTCAAAGTTGGTTCCCAGTGACAAAGAACATTCAAGCTATCCTCTATCAAATCACTAGTTTCAGAGACTATGAAATAAATGGTTAGTGAACACTCACCGTTGCTATTTTTTCAACATATGTCTTCATGGTTTTCACAATGACTTTTCGGTCCTATCCAAAAGGAAAGAAGAAACTCAAATGAACCTAGAATATCAGTGATTCTGATTAACTAAACTGCTATTTACACCTTCCAAAAATATAATCTTCAATTTGCTTTCTAAAGCAAAGGCATTTACCAAACACTCACACATATTCTATCAGTTTACACCTAAAACCTGTGTGAAAAGTCAAACCTGAATTGTGACTTGATTTCAGAGAGATCCTGTGGCATATTTACAAGTCCAGATCACCAATGGGAGATATCAGGAAAATTTGGAAAAAAACACAGCAAACAAAAAACCCCAAACCACCACATATATTCACTCATATCTTGTCTGCTAATTAAAGAAGAATGCATTTCATCTCTTCATTTGGAAAGAAACATATTCAACAGGATCTGAAACTCTAGCTTGGTTTAAACCCCTATTACTAGCAAGAATATTTTGTTTCCTCTCTGTATTTTTGGCTCTTGGAATCACTGCTCAGTTTTCTTTTGATCCATCACTACACCTAGATCCTAGGAACTTGATTTTTTTTCTGCATCTTTAACAAGTGGATTGTTTTAATATGTCATTTTTGTATTTTTTATTACAAAAAAACATAGGAGGCATTACAGTACTTCCAAGACAAGATGACATACATTACACCAAAATATTTCTGGATACTGCATCAGCAGATGGAAATAAAACACACTTCCTATAATATTTTATAAGTCTTGGGCATTCCAAAGCCAAACATGGTTTCACATTATGACTTCTTTACTGACCTCTTCCTACTGTAAGCTTTGCTTATATTAAGAAATACTGTAAGTTTTGCTTATATTAAGAAATGAAATGCCAATGGATAAATGGAAAAATTACTCCATGTGTCAAAAGCTCTGTTAAAAATAAAAGCAGATGTTTCCACTAGTTCTAATGAAAGCATTTGATTCACAAAAAAGCACTGCTTAAGTCTGCCAACAGATAAAGAGTGGCCAGATTTTAACCCTGCCCTCAAACTGTTAATTCCATGAAAATGTGTACAAGCAGAAGGACTCGTGGGCAGTCAGGGAAGACTCAGTAGAGGGAAACCAAACATTACCTTGGGAGTGCCATGCCACAAACAGTGCATTGCTACTCGGGCTCCATCGTGAGTGTGTGCCAGGTAGATGACAGCCTCTCTGATAGCTTCTATCATTTCCTGGGGAGGAAAAGGTAATAAAGCAAAAAGATGAAAGAAAAGGCTTGAGGAGCTCAAGCCAGGTGGGCGTACCAACAAAAGCATTATTTTGTCTGCCCACACTATACTGCATCACTGCCTCTGCAGAACCACTCTCATTTCCTTGCCCTGTGAAAAACTGGCTCAAGAGGAGTCCAAAAGACTGTAAAAGACACAAGCTTTGTCTCTTTAAAACTACACTGTTCATCGTAATCATGCCATGAAATCACAACTGTATTGAAGCTTGTCAACTGCCCTATTACAAAAAATTTAAGAAAGGGTACTCAGAACTGCGACAGAAATTAGAGAAAAAGACAACTACTAATTTAGGAAGGAATCTTTGAAGCTGATGCGTACTCATACATACAGAGTATGAGCCAGAAAGTAAGAAGAACTAAAAAGTCATTTAAGCACCAGGTTACATTATAAATCAGATATTACAATATCTGATATTCATATCCAAGGGAAGAGGATTTCTGAAGCTATCTGGCAATACTATCAGCCAAAGGAAAAATTCAAACCAAAACAAATGACACCCTCTTGGGTTACTAGATACTATTTCTGTTACTATCCAATTATTCCAGATCTCCTGGAAGCACAGCTCCTGCCTATGCCTCTTTCTATCCCTAGCTCCTCCTGCTCTCTAGCCAAAGGCTCCAAGCATTTTACCAATTATTTACAAACTGCTCAATCACAACACAACTGGTGTCACTAGCTGTAAGCACACGCAGGAACAGATCCACAGAAGGGGTTTCCAAACCCCAAAGAGCATGTCCATATACCAGCACATTTGCACAGAAAGCCAAGCAAGGATTATTCCCCTGATTCATGCAAGCTTGCCAATCCAAAAGCATTCTCGGACATAGCATTACATGAAACCATGCACAGCAATGTTCTGGGCTCTGAAGATTTGGACTCAGAATAGGCAAAAAATAATTCACCTCCCTACCCTTAGCTTTGGGTTTGTTAAGAGTAACAAAGAAGTATTCAGGAGTCTGGTCTGGCAGAAAGAGGCAAGAGACAGCAAGTGTAGAAAAGAGCTTTCTACAAGGCTACAGAGCGCCTGACTTGAAGTGAGACGGTTCTGAGCTGCAGAACCAAGGTGAGGCTGAGCCACACATCCTGAAGACAAGCAGAGTCAAACATTATACCAGCTTAAACCACATCACATCACACAGATGGATTTAGGCCTAAATACAAGAATGTCTGATGTAATATTAAATTTGCAATTTAATACAGATATAGCAGACAAAGCTTTGGCTGCTGACAGAAGGGCTGATCTCATTGTATTTTGGTCAGCAGATTTTTGGACAGTCACTGTAAGCTGCTGAGAAACTACACATTGGAAAGCTAAACTACTGCAAGCAATGGCCCTCATTTTAATTATTCCCCAGCTACTAAGAAGGATCATTTAGCAGGAAGAGTGGAAACATCAGAGTCATCTCACATATTTTTTTAATTCAAGTATCACAAACACTACTGTGAAAGCTCACTGTGACTATGAATCTCCATACAAAACTACTCTCCATCTATCTAGAATCACCAGATGTGTAGAACTCTATCAATGAAAGATGCGCATTTTTGTCTAGTTAACTTACATTTTCACAAGAAGATAAAAAACATTCCACAGAAAGGCAAAAGAAGATAAAAAGCAAAATAAAGATACTTACAGATCTTTGTTTTGGAAGAGCATAAGTGAAAAAGTCCAAAAATACTTTATGTACCAGTGAGTGTTTGATCACCGCCTCTCTGTATTTGGATAGATGAAAATAAGCATCAAGTTCACCACAAATAATAATTTTCAATTATGCTAGCAATACTTCATTTGTATTTTAAAAAGTTAGGCAGTGTGGTGAGCAAAAAACACACAGTGATTTTGGATTCAGATATTTAACATTTACAATACATGGAAGATTCTAACAAAACTTACAAATAATAGACCCTATTTGCTCATAAAGCCCACTGAAGAAGCATATCAAGTAATGCATTATGGAAATACATGACAATGCAACACTTCTACCAATTGTCTGACTGGGAGAGAGGACATTTTAATTCACAAAGGTGGAGTTCAAAGTTAAGGTAAGATACTCATTATGACACCTGGGACAAAACCAAAGACTATTCAGCACAACAACATTACAGCTTAAAAGAGTATCAGTATCACGGTCATCGGAACTTAGAAATTTACCAGTCATTGTTTGCATGTCAGAAACAAACTGGTTTGTATTTGACTGTCACACCTTCAGCCAATTTTTATCCTTACTTTTGTGCCATCGGTGTAAGAATCTGCTTCATTTCATCCAAGATGGCCTCTCTCTTTCCAGGTTGAGCTTCTAGCACTTTATCCAGTGTTGGGACAGCCGGAGTCTGAAATGAATGCACAATCAGAGGTTTAATCGTACCAATAAGTATCAGAGTCCATAGAAAATTACAATGTTTAGACCTTTTACAATAAAATGTCACAAATATCAAAAACAAAATTAATTTTCTGCAAAACTAACAATTTTTACATTTTTAAAAATAAAAAGCTACCCTTTCTGACTATGTCAGAAGCTGTAAACTTAAGTTTCTACAAATTAAATATTCCTCATTGGCAAACAAAACCCACTTTTATAGTCTGAGCTGCTTTTTGCCAGTTATATCAGCAAAATACACAAAAACTGGCATTGTGTTAAAGTGCTCCTGAGCTAAGCAGAAAACCTGCTTTATGCATACATCAGAGGGCAACACAAATTAATAAACTGAGAGGCTAAGAAATGCCCAGGAAATTCCATTTCAGGAAACAGCAGAGAGGAGGAATATACACCATATACCTTACACACAGAAATACCTTCTGGTATGATAACAAAACAGTGGTAACACTTTTAAAATAATATGCTGTTAGAAGAGAAGTCTGATTGGATAGACTATTAGAAGAAGTATTTTTAAACTATCCCTGCTATTTTTAAAGACTATACTGCAATTTTTTATAAACCTACATTCGTGCTGAATCCCAGTTTTGCACCACAATGCATAGCTACTTAAAGAAGTTATGCCAAAAATAGCAGAATGATGGAAGCTAACATTGCACTTGATTTCATGGGCTGTTTGACTCAGTACAAACTACAGCCCATCATCACAACAAACATGCCTCTCTAATACTCAGTGTTGCAAAATGCCTAACTAGAACTTATCATAACCTGTTAAGAAAATACAGGTTCAGAAATGAGGTGTTAATTTCTTAAGATGATTTTAACAGAAATCTTGGGTATAAGTGACAAGGTGAAAATGCCATTGGAGTGAAGTTAGCAATTGTGTAAAATAGTTCTGTACTTTGTAGCAAAATTCCTAATGGACACCAACTTCCCAAGTCAGCAAAAATAAAAAAGAGAATTCAAAAGAATGGAGGTTGTAGTTTTTAAGAAGGTTCCAACCGCCTGATGAAGATCTACCACAGACCCAGGTTTCAGAGGAGTTTGGACTCAAGTCCTACAGTCTCCATGGGAAAAGAAAACAAAGAGAAAAACTAAGCCTAAATGGAACACTGTATGTGGATACTGGCCCATTCTGCCCACACTCAGTTCTCATGAGATATAAGGCAGCTCTGACACAAGAGTCATCTACAGTGTTAGTGAAGAATTACGCCTAAGTCTCACCTCAGCAAGGATGATTTCAGCCTAGACACTATAAGAATTGAAACTATGTAAGAACAAACTCTTGGAGGAGCAGAGAGCAATCTTATACATGAATATGGCACATTTTACATAGTTCAAACTAAAAAAATCTACAATTTCATCTACACAAGAAATGTGCAAGTAATCATTACATTTAAACATGCTAAACTAGACTACCTGTGGACAGCTGACAGAAGGAAATGTAATCCAAAGAAATCATAGGTAAGAGAGGTAAGGCATTACTAACACAATATCTTACAGGCTAGACTATCTTAAAATACAAAGTATTGAAATACCACCTTGTAAACCTGGAAAGTGTTCCCATATAGTTCTTCTGTCAGCATATTCCTCTGCTCCAGAATGGCTTTGTCATTATATGCATATTCCACTACCGCAGATGCCTCGGCATGACGGAGCATTTTTTTCACATGGCCTTTAAAACTTTTTATTATTTCTGCAATTTGTGCTTTTGTCCTGTTTTACAGGGAAATATAAACAGCAAGGGTTAAAACCTCTAGAGATAAGCTTACCTTTGATAGTTTTATTTTTAGAAACACATTTAGGTAGTAAGTTTTATCATAGAAACCATGAAATTTATGAATCTGAATCAGCCTTATGGCACTTGGGAAAATAAGTAACAAAAGCCAAGAATGTGGAAAAATTGTAAGGCATTTCAAGGGAAAGTAAACAGTGAATAAATTCTAAAGAATAACGAATGCCATCCTGAAATGTTTAGTAAAGAAAATTTTAAAAAGCCAGAGTTTTATATACAGCAAAGATCAACTCTGAGTATACATCTAACCAATTTTTTGTCATGCTCTCCTTGACATGTACAGCATTAGCTTTACTCCTTGCAAAAGGAAAAATACTGTTAGCACTCCCCTGCCTTTACTCCATTACATTACAAAGATGTTTTCAGAGACATATTTTTTATTCATGATTGATCCACTATAGATTAAGAAGCAGAATTCACACTGGAAACGAAAAAACACAACACTGATAAGCAAATTCACTTGATACTCACCCATACATAAGAAACTTCTTCACAATATTTCTGGAATATTTTGACTTGCTCAGCTCTACTAGGCTATCTAGAAGAAGGGAGAAGCATTCAGCTGGTTTATTTCTCACTACATTAACTCTATGAAATGATACGTCATTATTTAAATAAGTATGAAGAGTTCACTAGAAATGATACATCAGTTCAAAAAAAAAGCAAAAATAGTCAAATCAGCATCATTTGTTTAAATGTATCCTAACCACAATACAGAAGCATGTAAGTAAAATGAAAATACCTTTCAATTCTTCAAATGTCTCTTGCCTTTGCTTCTCATTACCATACTGAATAAAGCACTGGATCACTCGGGTTGAATCGTGTGCAAATGCCAGCTAAAAAACAGAGATATTTCATTACTCTAGGCCATTCAAAAGGCAGAATGCACCGTAATTATCTTTATGTATGTGCTCTCTGGTACAGTTTCATGCTACACGTAATGCCAATTATAAAATTAGAAAAGCAGTTACCTGCTTATAACAAAGCAAGACTTATAGGCTTTTATTCCTTCACAAGTACTCTATCAAAGAAAATACAGACAACAGCTGCTGACAATTAAGGACAAGCATCAAGGTTTTTCATACTGAAATAAAACCATTAAATGGTATCTCCATTTTGTTCCTTTTCTTTATAATTTCAAAGTAAGTGTGATGGAACAGTTCCACTTCAGCACAGAGTACGAAAAGCTCAATACACTCTTCACTGCAAATTTATACGTTTCAAGTATAAAGCAGAAAGACTGTTTAGTATAATTAAGCATGAGGACACTAACTTGCCTAGAAAATTGCAAATCAACATTGTAACTAATTAAACTTCCGAGTTCGTGAACCCCAGCTAACATCGAATTTCAGGGTACTAAAGCTACTTGGCAGCCTTTTACAATTGCCAGCTGACAAAGCATCCCAGGACTACTGTCCTGAAATACAGGTGCCAAATGCAGTCTTTCAGCCCTGTTTTTATTCTTTTTACTCACAAGAGTTCTTTAAAGAAGATTTTGTGAATTTGTGCACTATGGCATTAACTTTTTCTTACATTTTTAATTTTCCCTTGAAGAAGCTTCTGTAGTTCATTCATCAGCTTTTCTCGTTTTTCCTTATCACATTTCTTCCTACAAGCAAAAAAAAAACCTAGTAAAACAATTCTAATTGAAGAAGCAGCTTTTTTGTAGTATGATTTACTTATATCTATAAATGAAGAAGCAAGACAGTACAAATAAAACCAGGCTGGCTTCTGCCAAGCCAAATTTACACTGTCATTCATTAACCCGGTACAGAGATGTGATTAAGCTGTTTTAGTTTGCAGAAATCAAACCAGAATTCCACACTTTAACTTTATTCCTTCTTTGTGTAAAAATATTTTTTGAAATAAAGTCAAATTTGCAGTCAGAGTTGCTTACAGGTCCAAAGATCTGTAAGCATGCAAAGCATAAACACTTAGAACAAGTGAAATTAACTTTTCTTGCTGACATGGGGCACCAGTTCTAGAATTACACCCTCAGAGAAACAATGACCCTTCACAAAAAACTCATGCAGTAATCCCACTGCAGAATCATGGTGAATCATGCTCTGCATTTCAGGGTTAAAAAACAAAAAAAAAAAACAAAAAAAAAAAAAAAGACAATTTCTTAAGCAATTACGCACTAATTTATAAATTCTAGCTTAAAATACAAGTTCAATCCAAACATTCCTACGACCATGGGTTACCATACTCTGAACTACCTACAAAATTGCATGCAATGTTACCATTCACCCAAAAAGATTCAAAGTTTTATAAAATTACAAGATGATAAAGAGGTTATAAGAGCTATTTACAGCTAAAAGTCAACAGAGTGTAAGAAAAAAATTCATTACCTTCTCATGCTTTCCCATATTTGTTTTGATTTTACAATTATGTCATAATTACTTTTATCATTAATTTGTCTAGTTTGCTTTAACTCTTTCCTTTTCTTTTTGAAGTCATCCCATTTTGGCTTCTTAGAATCTGACCCTTAGGACAAAAACAAATATATTTTCTACAGTCAATAGAAAAGCATCAACAGAATTCTTTACCAGCCTAAACCGTGACAGTTGTATGACTTGAATCACTAACAAGGCCTACAGTTACTCAGCTAGATAACATGAAAGCATAAATCTTGAATAAGTATGCTAAGCTAGCAATCACCACTTTTAGACTACTGGAAGAACTAAGCAAGCAATTAATTTACCTCAAAACTGTAACAGTATGCATCACAACTCTCTTAATAGCTTGAAAATTGACTGAAGATGTACTCAGCAATTATGGCTGCCCCAATAATTCTTCTGTTTTAGTTCTCTCTTAATTCATGCATACCTTTTCCCGCTCTCAAAAAGAGAACCCTAACTCAAAGATACATATCTGAAAATTCAAAAAAGAAAAAAAGCTAAACCCTTCTCACATTCCTAATCTTTTTACTCAGTCAAATTTGTGACATTCGTGACATTCGTGACATTTTATGATAGACTGCACACTGACCACACAATACATTTGGGCAAAATAATGTTATAAAAGGGCCACAAATGATGCATTAAAGATACAGTCTTAAATTTTTAGAGCTTAAAGCACTGCTCATTGGTATTTAGCAGCATGTACTTAACTGTTTTACCCATTCAAAAATCCATGCCTTCCTTTTTACAAAGCATATTACTGATTTTTATATCACTCTCCTAAGTGATTACAAGAAAAAAACTCTCCTAAGTGATTACAAGAAAAAACTTGTAATGCTTTGACAGCAGTGCAATACACAGAGGCTTTCATTTACTCTTATGAACAATATTTAAAGGTTTGCTGTGGGTTTCATTTTTTTAAAGCAGCCTAATAAAAGCATTCTACTGTTATTAGATTTTCAGACATCTAGTTCATAATCCATGTTAATCCGTTCTGCAAACACGCAAGAACAGCAATAATAAAATACTCGACATAATCTACTGTCCTTCAAACAAATGACATATTTCTGCAGAGCTTCAGAACCCCTCATTTAAGATTCCACTTCTCATTTTACAAGACTAGTTAACTGCCCCATTACAGATTTACTTTAGAGGAGAGGACAGGAAAAAATGAAGGTCTCAAGCAGAATAAATTAATTTGAAAAAGAAATTAATTTAAACGTGATAAAACCAGACAACTATTTAGGCTTTCTGCATAAACACCAAAAAAAACCTGCCGTAAAACATGCAAAAGCAGTGTTAACACCCATTACGCTTTTTTTTCCTCTTAAAGGATGTGATCAGATAATCTGGACCACAGAGAGGGAATAATGTAAAGGATAAACAACTTTGTTGCATGAATTTATATTCCAAAGCTTATAGCAAGTACTTTTAGAACAGTCCAGAACACGCTATGAAAAGCTCTGTGTTTGCAAACTGTGTAACAATTGCCAATTTCTAGCTAATCACTTAATATTGCCATTAAAATAAACAGAGCTTTATGATGGTATGACGATTTTTAAATTTGCTACTGTATCTTTACTTTTGACTTCCAAGAAAATTCCAAACTGTTGATTTTCGTGACTTCAGCTTTAAGCTTAGTCAAGTGAAGTAATTTTTCCCATAGCAAAGATTAAAAAGGAAGTAAACCTGGAGTTATTCAGCCAGTTTGGAAAGGCTGACAGAAAGAGGAAGCTCTAGATGAACAATGTGTTTCCCAAAACCTGGCCTCCCTTGATATCCAGGCTTAAAAATTTGCTCACCTCCCTCTTCACTATCCTGTAGTTTTCTCTTCTTTGCGAACTTATCTGGTTGCTGTTTATTCTTGAATTGTTTGACAGTAGCTTTTCCAGGTCTTAACTGTCCTTTAACAAATTTCTTGGAAATGGATTTAGGCTTTCCTTCCTCATCTCCTTTGTTGAAGACCTTCTTTGGTGGACCTGAATCTATTAATCAAAACAACAGACATTAAAATGCCATCATACAGCTACTGCTGCTACAAAAACAAAACAAAACAAAACAAACTGTAACAAGAATTAAACTACTTTGTAATAACAGTTCTGTATTTAACAAAAATTCTTATGTGCTTCTCAAAGCTGGTGTATTCACTGCAGTCCCTGGGTATGCATGTTTTCTCTCAGGAAGTTTTGCCCAGGCATTATTCTCTGGGCAGCACTGTTAATAGCTCGGGCATAGAAAGGATTATTCCATATTATGAATTTCACCATCCCTGATATGAAAGTCATCAATCCCCAAATCCCTAAATCCTAGTTCATGATCAGAGCTGTTTCAACATCATCTGTTCTAAGACAGCAGTGAAAGCCATATTCTCAATCTAACCTACAGCAGGTTCCCACGTAAATTCACCTCTCAGATAATTTTGTCTTCATGTACGAATGCCAAGTCTAGAATCAAAAGGTTATCAACTTCAATTTTTTAACTCAGAATATTTTAGGTGAATCAGATAGAGATTAAGGGCTTGCAATGCAACCTATTTAAAGCATTTCAGCAAGTTAGTGGCTCATACAGTCAGCACAGTTTTGAATACAAGACACAGTTACAGAATGGCTGCAGTTGGAAGGCACCTCTCGAAGTCACCTGGTTCAACTCTCCTGCTCACACAGGGCCACCCAAAACCGGTTGTCCACGACCATGTCTGGGTAGCTTTTGACCATCTCTAATGCTGTAAACTCCACCATCTATCTCCCTGGGCAACCTGTGCCCGTGCACAGTCAGTCCCAGAGTAAATATATTTTCCTGGTAATGAGAAGGAATCTCCTATGTTTTAGTTTGTCCCCACTGTTCTCTGGTCCTGTCACTGGGCACTACTGCTGAAGAAGTCTGGCTCTCTTTGAATCCTCCCTTCAGACACCTATACACATTGAGCAGATCCCCCTCAGCCCTGTCTTCTCTCTGGGACAGGCTGAACTGACCCAGATGTCTCAGCCTTTCCTACAACAAGGTCCCTCATCATCTTTGCAGCTCTTCACTGAGCTCTCTCCAGAATGTCCCTATCTCTATTGCACTGAAGAGCCAGAGCTGGGACACAGCACTCCAGGTGAAGCCTCACCAGGGCTGAGGAGAGGGCAAGGGTCACAGCCCTCAATCTGCTGACAGCACTCCTCCTAATGCATCCCAAGATCTAGCTAGCCACCAGGGCATACTGCTGGCTCATGTTCATCTAGGTCCTCCATGAAACTGTTGAACCAAACTCGACCTTGTGCTGACTCTTGGAGTCCACTGCTAATCAATGGTCTCCAGGGAGCATACCAGTCTGGACCCAGCTGTCCACCAGTTTTCAATCTACCTCACCAACTGCTCTTGCAGCCCTTAATTCATCAGCACCTCTGGGAGGATCTCAAAGGAGAGAAAACACTGTCAAAGTTTTATTGAAGTCCAGGCAGACAACACCCACTTCTTGTTGCTCATCTGCCAAACTAGTCGTTTCAAAATATGAATTTACCAAGGGAGACAAAAAAAAGCAACTCCAAGCATGACAGCAGACAACCATAACCATTCAGTCAGGGCTCCTATTGAAGACCCTTCGCCTTCTTACCATTATCCTTTTTAAATTTTCTTTTCCAGTGCGACGTTTTTCCACGAGGTCCTTTCCCATTCTTCCCCACGAACTTCTTTTTACCCTTGTTCTCCATCGCAGCAACACTGCAAACAGAGCAAGAGACAGCATTACTGGACCGCCGCGGCTCCCCTGTGAGGAGAAGACAGCCTGCGCCTCCTGGCTAACACCCATGGCGAAGTCACACCCTCCCAGCGGGCGGTGGGGTACCAGAGGCCGCGCACGGGCAGGGAGGCTCAGGGAGGCTCAGGGAGGCACGCCGCGGTCGCCGCTGCCCACACGCGCAGCCCGGCCCGCCGCCGGCTCCGGGCCCGCCGCTCCGCGCACACGTGCGGCCCGACCGCGCCTGACGGCCGCGCGCGCCGGGCGCCGCTCCCCATTGGCCGCCGCGCTGCTGCCGCACGACAGTGCCGCGAGGCCGTTGCCGTACAGCGCGCAGGGGCGGCCCTTCGCGGCGCGTGGTGCTGTGGGGCTGGGACAGGCCGGGAGGCCCGCCGGGCTCTGCGGAGAGAGACCTGGCCGGAAACGCCCCTCCGTGGGCCTGCAGTATGCCGTTGTGGGCAGCGGTGTCCTGAGGGGCATTAGGAACAGTATTCCCAGGGGGTAAAAGGAGGTGATCCTTTCCGTCTGCTCAGCCCTGATAAGGCCTCACCTGGTGTGCTGCGCCCAGTTCTGGGCTCCTCAGAAAAAGAGGAACGTGGAGCTCCTGGAGCAGGTCCAACAGAGAGCAAGAGAGATGACTGCGGGACTGGACCATCTCTTAGAAGGAAAGGCTGAGAAAGAGAATTCTGTTCAGAGAGTCATAGAATATACTGAGTTGGACGGGACCCAAAAGGATCATCAAGTCCAGCTACTGGTGCTGCACAGATACCCGCCAGAATCACACCATATATCTGAGAGTATTGTCCAAATGCCTCCTTAAATGCCTCCATCAAGCCTGGTGCTGGATCCACTATCCTGGGGAGCCCGTTCCAGAATCTTTTCCTGATATCCAACCTAAACCTCCCTTGACACAAATTCAGTCCTTTCCCTTGGGTCCTGTCACTGGTCACCACATTGCAGAGATCAGTGCCTGCCCCTCCTCTTCCCCCCACAAGGAGAGGATGTAGGCTGCAGTGAGGTCTCCCCTCAGTGTCC
>JAOTQP010001179.1:27073607-27083979 GCA_026413545.1 Cichladusa arquata
ATGCTTGACTGCAGCACTACATAGCCTGCTGTGGTTCATGAGGTATCAGATTTCTGTCCTAATGCATGAGCTGTGTTTAATGCTATTTCCTAAAACCTTTCAAAATTATTGACAACAAAATGTCTTTTGATTACTTTCTGAGGAAGAATATGAAAGCAGGAGAACCACCTGGACAAAACAGCTTTTTGCGCTTCTGCATCATTTATACAGTTATGAAAGGAAATCTCTAAGTTGTTTCAGAAATGACTTATGGGTGTTTGAGTGGTTTTTTTTCTCCCAGTATGATACTGTGCTGCAGTCCTTTCATAAAAAGACTAAGTGTATACCTGATAATAATGAAATAAAGGGAGAAAAAGGAGACTTTATTTATTTTGGCCACTCAGTAGACCAAAATATAAAATGAAAAAGTCAAAACATGATAGCTGGTAAAATCTACTTTATTAATAGAATGAGCAGTATTAGAGGAAACAACTTAGGTTCTCCATGTGTCACCTCTGTGTCATGAATTTTCTATTTGTGATCCTTACTGTTGGACTTCCACGAAATGATAGTACAATCCCAGAGACTGAACGGACCTGCTCAAGCAGTGCTACCTAGAAGGCTTCTAGCCTTCTGCCCAGGACCACGTCCAGGTGACTTTTGAATACAGCCAAGAACAAGAACTCCACAGCCCCTATGGACAACCTGTGCCCATCTTGGTCATCCTCACAGAAAAAGCTTTGGTTCAGGTTGAGAGAGGACCACCTGTTACTGCCTCTAGTACCTACACTGGGCAACACTGAAAACAGCCAGCTCTGCCTTAGCTCATGTTGTAATTTAACATTTAAAAGTTATGGTATTAGTAATACACTGACATCTTCCAAATGCTTCATTTAGCCATTTCCTCACCAGGTACAAGAAGAAGGAAACAATTCATGCCAGAATTATTGCCCCAATGGCTGTGTTGTTAATTTTCTTCCTTTACCTATCACCTTAGCAGCAGTTAAACAGATGGCAAGACAGGTGACAATCCATGGCTTCCCTATGAATAGGGACGGGAGAAGCCAATTAAGAAAAAAAAAAGAAAAAGAAAAAAAAAGAGGGAAAAAAAAGAGCATGTAGAGGGAGACACACAGGTTTCACCCAATAATAACCTCAACACATCATATTCAGGATGATATAATCAATATCATTTGCCAAATTAGAATTTACAGTCACTGGATAGGAAAGAAGGCTTAGGATAAAGACTGATGAAAGCTCTTGAAGAGCTGTTTAGTAGTCTCTAGAAACTAAAAGTGGTTCAATACAAAAATATCTTTAGATTTTGGAATATGTACAGAATAAAAGGTTAAACAGCATGATTCTGTCTTGCTACATCATATTAGAGAACAACAATTCTAAAGAAGATTGTGCATCTAAGAGAAAAAGAAAATGAAGAGAGACATCTTTTCCCTTATTCTAAACTACAGCAAAGTTTGCTTCAAAATCCACACATCACAAAATTATTGGATTCCAAATGGCTAAAGTTTTGGGTTGTTTCAGATAAGATGCATAGACCTTAACATTTCCATTTTTGAGACGTTGAAGCAGTTCAAAACACTGGAAACAGTGCTACAGGCTCACATATACTGCAAATGATTTTCATGCAGACAGCATTGATACCGATATATAATTCTAATCCCCACAAAATTTAACTGAAGTGCCTAGTACACATACCACAGTGAGTGGATAACTGTGTGATGGCACCCTGTGTATACAACACCTTTGAGTTAGGTGAAATTCTGTATTTCTGCTGGAAATATTGCATTACCGTACAATAAAAATGTTATATTCTTTTAAAAGAAAGTGTTTTGGTAGTATCACACAACAAATCTAAATTTATGCTAGGAAAATTTACTAATATGTGTATATTAAGTAGATGTTTAAATAAAAAAAGTATCACATTGTCTGACAGTATTGTACCATTTGGACATTTACTCTCTGTAGCTCCTCTTCTCAGATAGATACTCTTCTCATGACTAAGATACAGAATACTGCTCTGAGATTTGAGCAGAGATTTTCCTAGTGAAAAATACTGTTGACACAGTGAAAGTTATTTGAAGACATATATTCTAAATATATATTCTAAATATCTCAGGTTTAGGCTCTGAAAGATGATGATAAATTATCATAGAATCGTAGAATCATTAATACTGGAAAACACCTCCAAGATCAAGTCCAACCTTTGATCAAACACTACCAGTAAACCACAGCACAAAGTGCCATGTCTACTCATTATTTGAACGCTCCCAGGGATACTGACTCTACCAGTTCCCTGGGCAGCCCATTCCAGTGCTTAACCACAGTGAAAAAATTTTTCCTAATATCCAACCTGAACCTCTCTAGGCAACTTGTGGCCATTTCCCCTTGTCCGGTCACTTGTTGCCTGAGAGAAGATGCTGACCCCCACCTTGCTACAATCTCCTTTCAGGCCATTGTAGGCAATGATAAGGTTCCCCCAACCCTCCTTTTCTTCAGGCTGAACACCCTCAGCTGCGCCTCATAGGACTGGTGTTCCAGACCCTTCCTCAGCTCCACTGCCCTTCTCTGGACAGGCTCCAGCACCTCACTGTTCTTGTAGTGAGAGGCCAAAAACTGAACACAGTATTTGAACTCACCAGTTACGAGTATGGGAGGACAATCCCTGCCCTGGTCCTGATGACCACACCGATTCAAGTCAGAATGGCTTTCTTGGCTAAATGTGAAATCCATTTGGTTACTAAACACAGAAGCTACAGCTGTCTTTTATCTATGAAAGGAAGGAGACTTCAACAAGAATATTATAACTGACACCAGTAAGGACTATATTTGCTTAAAACAAAGAAGCAAGCTATGACAAATCCTTTCTATATTGACCTGGGTAACATGCAAATAGGCTTACAGCTGGGATATCTGCAGGCTTACTTCAGGGATAACTACATGCAATCTACTCAAACAATGAATGGAATGGATAAAATCTCACCAGTTTCTCCCACTGCTGTCTTCCTCAACCTGCAATTTTATTTCATAAGAGAAGGATGTATATCATGCATGTCAAGATGAGTTAGTGACTATTTTACTTTGCTAATGACTGAGGCGTCATCTGAGGCATATCCTTTCTTGGAGCTTTCCTTCTCTGTACAGAGATCTATTTGTGAAACATATCATTTTATTCTTGCTCTGAGACATTACACTGCTTGCTTAAAACAGAAAAATGAAATAAATTCTTGTTCACCTTATACCCAGACACCTAAAAAGAATGAATTAGAATCAGAAGTACAGTATTCTATTATACTGGATTGCGTGCCACAGTCTGCAACTATTTGCAGGAAACAGATTAATGGAAAGATGTCTGAAAATAGGTATCAACCCTCTGAAGAAGCCCAAAGATCAATGCATTTGCTTAGTGTTTGATTCTTAACAGACTAACCAGATAGTAGTAGAGCATAAAAAAATGTGTGCTTGAAATTTGGAAATTTGATCCGTGTCGCTCGGAATATTACCATTACAACAGTCCCCAAATACCCAGTAATAACAGCTGCACTAATTCACACCTTAGCTGCAACTGAGACTCTGTTTGGTATGGTGTCAACTCACCTGAAAATGGAGAAGAAAGCACTGGGAATGCAAGATAATTCTGAAATACAATGCAATTAGAAAGAAATTAAAGAATTAAGATGTCAACAGGCAGGGAAAGTAGAAGATGATAAGGACACACAGTGGCCAGATGAACTTCACCATACTCATTTACAGCTGTCATTCAGCACCTAACCGCTGCATAGACAAAGAAGCCTTGCTTATCCTTATACCTTTCTCCCAAATTACTCTCCAGTCCTAAATTATTCTTACCCTTCCTTATGTTCCTGGTGAAAGAGCATTAATTAAATAAAAAAAAGAAAAAAAAACAAAAAAAAAAAAAAAAAGAAAAGAGGTCTATTGTCATCATGCAATTTTGGCTGGAATAGAGTTAATTTTCTTCACGGTGGTTGGTGCGGGACTATGTGTTGGATTTGTGCTGAATACCAGGTTGATAAAATAGAGATGCTTTCGGTATTGCTGGGCAGGGCTTACACAGAGCCAAGGCCTTTTTTGCTTTTGACACTGCCACGCTGGTGAGGAGACTGGGTGTGCACAGGAGGCTGGGAGGCTACACGGCTGGAACATCAACATATAAAGCAGAGGGAAGAAGGAGGAAGAAAGGGATATGTTGGAACAATGGCATTTGCCTTCCCATGTCACCATTATGTGTGATGGGGCTCTGCCCTCTTGGAGATGGCTGAACATCTGCCTGCCCATGGGATGCACTGAAATAATTTCTTGTTTTTTTTCTGCTTGTGTCTGTGGCTTTTGTTTTCCATTAAACTGGTTTTATCTCAACCCGTGAACTTTCTCACTTTTCCAATTCTTTTCCCAATCCCACTGGCAGGGAAATGAAGCTGCATGGAGCTTAGCTGGCAGCTGGGGTTAATTCGTAACAGTCCTTTTTGGTGGCCAGTGTGAAGCACAAAGTTTCAAGGTAACAATAGGTTTGACTCAAATGTACTAGATCAAATTTATAGCTAATGCCATTTAGCTAGTAATAAGCATGCTCCTGTGCTTGCCATAGGGCTTGCTTGCCTGACTGAATATTAGAGTCTAGTGCTCATTAGTGGCCACTTGTTGCCTTTGCAGCTCCTTGTAGTGCTGTACTGCTGATCACCTTACTGTGTTGTGCTACAGAGCACTTTGAAAACAGCCATGGCAAAGTGCCTGGGCTGGCAGGTAGCCAGGGTGTTGCTGCAGTTTTCTGTGCTGCTGTACTGGACAGGCTGGAATATCAGTGTGAACTTGCATAGAAGGATGACTCCATGCAGGAGCAGGTACCCACTTGCAGGCCATGGAGGACCCCATGGTGGAATAGCTGGATGACTAAAAGCAGCTGTGTCTCCGTGATAGGCTTATGCTGGAACAGGTTCCTGGCAGGACCTGTGGATGCATGGAGACAGGAGTCCACCCTGTAGCAGGTTTGCTGGCAGGACTTGTGACCCTGTGAGGGACCCATGGTGGAGCATGCTGTTTCTGAAGGACTTCACCTCAGGCTGGGCCAGGTCATGAAGGGCTACAGCCTGTGACAAGGATCCACACTGAAAAAGTCTGCGGAGAACTGTCTCCTGTGGGTGGTACACCATGATGGAGGAAAGGAAGCAAGAGATTCCTGAGCAGCCTGTTTTGGTGAAGACCATGGTGAGGCACGCTGTCTTTCTGCAGCCCATGGAGGTCCATGGTGGACCAGTGCAGGAACTCCTTGCTGCTAGGCACGGTAGGAACAAGTGAAGGAGCTCACTGCAATATTAAACCATAAATTCTGGCCCAAAAGAATGAGGCGCATAGCTTATAATGGACATACCTTTAAACTGTTGCTGTAAGCCACGATTTGAGTTGCATCTTATAGGAATTACTATGAAAGTACCATCCAGACCAATGGAGGAGAAGGCTTAAAAGAAACAGTTCCAGACCTGGCCTTGGTGCCCAGTTACTTCGTGCAAAACACCACCTCCCCTGTCCCAGGTGGCCACCAGAACAGATGGAACACACAGTCATGGACTAAATAAACTCCATGGACATTTTATGAACATTTGCTGAGGTGATCCTCAAACTAAGGGAATGCTATCTGTGTATTATATCAAACAATGGAAAGGGGCTTGCAGTTAGTAAGGTCATACCAAGTAGTATAGGACCTGATCATGATGTAAATGCCAGGAAATAAGGGCTGGAATGTGCTGGGTTTAGGTGGGGTAGAGATAATTTTCTTCACAGTGGCTGGTATCTGGTTGGGTTTTGAATTTGCACTGAATACATGGTTAATGATACCTTATTGCTGAACAGCTCTTGCAGAGAATCAAGGCCTTTTATACTTCTTGTACCACCCCACAAGTAAGTAAAGCTGGGGGTGTGCAAGAAGCTGTGAGAGAACACAGCCAAGACAATTGACCCCCGCTGACCACAGAGATAACCCTTCTGATTCTCTCGCTCATCCTCTTGGGGAGGAAGTGACTGAGCACCTGCTCAGTTTAGGTGCCAGATGGATTTAAATCAAACTTAAACCCAAAAATATTCCAAAGAATAAAATGCAGTGCTTCTGTGTTCTGTCAGAAGCACTGACAATGAAGCCATGAAGAATAAGCCAAGTTTTGTGAACATTTCAGTGCGAAGCTTCTTTACTGATCACATTCAGTCATGAATTATGCGGGAAGTCTTCTTTAGCACCAGAGTAATTAACTCTGTCTTGAAGCCTCAGTCAGCCCTGAGTACTGGCATAGCCTGCTCATCATGGTCTGCACAACAACACCAGGCAGATGCACCCTCTGAACTCCTTAAACTGAAAAAAAAAAATTTCTAAAGTTATTTCAAGGAAATTAAACTTTCAGATCTAGGAACTGATCAAATAATTCATGTGAAGGTGTGGAACTTGAAAATATGGAATTCACAATGGAAAAAAAAATTAAATGTAGTATTTGTAGTATCAGGTCCTAGACCAACCGCAAATTGGTACCCTTTCTGGAGGTATTTCTGACTTACCAGAAGGCTTGTATGTTCTTAAACCATAATCTGATATATTTTGTGTATCAATGGACAACATTCCTCTCTCTTCCTAAGACTACTTAAGACTGTTCCTGTCTTGACAGCATTTGCTATAGTAGAACATTCATCTTTCAAATACTTGGACAGCTTTATTTTATATTGCAAAGAGAATCTGCAAGGACTAAGTCGTTTAAAGAACAGACAGTGGAATGTATTTTAATTTATATCTGTGATTTTAAAAGGTACAAATCCCAGCATATTCTGTGCTCTCTATTTTAATAATAATAATAATAGAAAAAATATCCTCATATGCTTTATTTGTGCTGATACTTTCAATTATGTATGACTTTAACTTATTTCAGATAAGTCTTTCTGATCTCCCTAAACAACAATACACTGTAACATGTATTAAGTGTCGACATGTTAAAAATTACTAAGTATTTAGACACAACTGGAGTAAAGAAAACGGGAACTGTAGATTGACATATCCTTGCAGTAAAGACAACCAACAGCAGACTTGACTGTAACAGGTAAGTGCCTCAGTTCCAGACTTTAGAACCCACCTGAAAGCTCTATCCATCTATCCATCATTGAACTCCACAGAAGAGGAAAAAAAAAGAAAAAAAACCTCGCACATATTTAATATGGGAGGAAAAGCAGACCAGAAGGGATTTGTTCAGCCTTAATAAAAGAAGTTTACATACATATAAGATCCTGAAGAAGGGCTCACAGGTAAATGGCTTGCCTCCTGAATTTCATGACATACCCTTATAACTTCAGAAACACCCAAGTACTTTTAATGGTAAATATGACTATTGCATTACCAGCATTTCTCTGAGGGAGCCTCCCCATATATTCAGTCTTAGAAGCGGCCAATTTCCAGATGACATGTGTTCTAAATGCTAAAGATGATGCTTATGCTGTAGCACAGTGACTATAATCCTCAAATAAATCAGTAATCCAGTAGTTTTTCTAAGAGAACCTAAACCTTGATTAAAAAACAAAACAAAACAGAGACTCAACAAAGTGCTTAGATCTCTTAATTCAACCTAAAGAAAAACTAACAATCATCTTCCCATAACTCATTTATATCTTCTCTCTTCTTAACCCATCTAACATCTTAGGGGAAAAACCAAGTCAATCAGTAGTTACTGAATTATTAACCTATATTCAGGTTAACAAGACACTCTTGTTTACCGACTGGCATCTTCCAGGCATCAAAAGAGTGGAGATTTTTATCGGAAAACTGGAACGTTTTAGTTTCTACAGGTAGGTTCACTTACATTTCAGAAGTCTGTACACAGAAAAGTGAAGAAAACATAATGACTGGCTGCAGCAACTGACAAATTGGTTACAGAAGAATGAATTCAAATCAAACTACGACAAGTTATTGACCATATGGTTCCAGGTTCAACGGTCTGTATCTGATCCGCTGTTGATTGTACACAAAAGAATAGTGAGACCCAAAACCAGTGCAAACAGATTGGAAGATGAAGTTTCAAACACAATACATAAGAAAAAAGATGTAGGTTTTCGAGGTAAGAAAATGTCCTATTAAGAATGAGCTTGGATCTGTACATCATCTTCACAGATAAGAGATGAAAAGAAAGCTCTCAGGTAAACAGAAATAAGAATCAAAATTCTCCACCACTTGACAGGTGGAAATAGTAGGATTTAATTCAAACAGTTGGTCAGGTGTAAGAAATAACTTAGTGTACTTCCAAGTTCACATAACTTTGCCTTACTAAGAATGAACTTCACCATACACAACATTATTATTTGCTGGCTTGGATTACAGCATGATGCCTCCCTGTCTTCAGCTAAGAAACACAAAAATTATTTATTCTTTCACTGCTCACATCCTTGCAGCATTACAGCAGTAGGCTTGTTATACTTACTGAAAAAAACTGTTTCATTACTACTGCACCATTTCTTACAGCTCTTGTTCCATAAGGCTTCAACCTATACCGTGAGCCTTTCTCACTTTGCAAAAATTACACTGGTGTTACTGTGCTAGTTTCTTTTCACATGAAAAGAGAGCATCCCGATGCGAACATTTGGAACTTGCACTGTATAAACCAATGTGTACTGCCTTTCAGTACAAAAAAGTTTTATTGTTACAGAGCTAATATTCCAAGTCTGTCTACAATTCCACAGCAAGCAGTTCTTACCTTACCCACATCAGTATGGATTTTTTTTTTCTTTTTTTTTGTAACTTTAGGAGGACAACTGTAACACAAAGAGCTGAAAGACGGAGCTATTCTCCACTATTCACTCACTTAGCATATAGAGAGACAAATATTACCAGCAGTTCTACAATAGTTCAACGAAGCAAGCAAAACTATCAATCATTTAAGGCAAGTTCCTTGGCTGCAAAAGAAAACTTGCCTGTCACACCCCACACCATTAGCTATGTGTTTTAAACAAGTTTGCTGAAGTGTTACTGCTCACAGCCAATATGCCAATGCAGCTATTATATTTACATTTAATATCTGAGAGGAATTGACAAGTATCACACTGACTACATCGTGCTTAGATAAGTGCTGATTTTATACTTCTGGTAAAGAGCAGCTCTACTTTAATTCTGTGGATTGTAGTTCAAGTTTCTGGTTCAAGTAGAAAATTGTGCCAAGCTACTGCAAGACTTATTTTCACTATAAGTGATTCAACATTGATTTGCTCTGTTATATTGTGTTATTTCTATGTAAACAACACTGCCCATCTAAAAAAAATATTTATTTTGTCTTCATTCTAAAAAAAAAAACTGAACAAAAAGCCTGTACAACCTTAATTAAAATACTTAGTCAGTTAAAATGTCCAAATCTGGTATGTTCACAAGGGATTCTCCCTTTCTGGTGAATGAAGATAATGACACGACTATCTCAATTGTTTTGAGAAAGCAAGACAAAAAAAATGTAGTTCAACTCACACCAAATACGAAATAAAATCCACGGCCATACTTACAGGAGTTGAAAATTGGACAGATTTTGTTCCAGTTTCTGCTGTATCCACTATACTTTCATAATGTATTAGCAAATAAGCACAATCTAAATGTCTACTCACATTCAAAATGTCAGGGCTGCTTATTTATCAATGAAGCAGTCAGTCATATTTGCTACTGTTTTAAACTACCGTGCTTAAACACTTCAGGCAAAATAGAAATTTCCTTATGAAGTATAAATTACACAAATTTAGAACACAATGACAAACTATGTAGTTATCACACACCACACCTAACAAAACACCAATGAAATAGTCTTGTCTTCTTTTTGTTTACTAGAAGAGAGATACTGTATCTCCTAGAATAAGAGGAAGCCTCAACAGTATCCCTACATGAGTTTTGTGATATTTACAAGAACTGCTGTTCTTCTCTTCTTTCCCTTCTTATCTCTCCTCACACCTTCCCAATATCCTCAAGCTCCTGGACAGAAGTTCTCTACACTGCAAAAGACTGCTGCATGTTATTCCTAACTAACATAAACCTTTAAAAATGCACTAGCTTTGCACTTTGAAATGTGCCATATTTTATATCAACAGAAACAAATCAGCATTTGCATGGTTTTCACTTAAAGAAGGTGCACACAAAAAACATATTATACAACCACCACCTAACAAGACACAGCACAATAAAAGGAAAGGTGTCAAATTCTTAGTGCAAGGTGTATATGACAAAGTTAAAATCTTTTTAAGACTTTGCTCTAGGACCAGAGATTTGCTTTAAAATATAAATAAATTGCATGGACAATACACATATTAATATGAATATATTAATGAATATATTAATCCTTATTTATTTGATGGGGAGGGGGTTTAT
>JAOTQP010001179.1:27142289-27164534 GCA_026413545.1 Cichladusa arquata
ATGAAAAGCAATTTCTCTTGTGCTGGCCCTGTTGACTAAGTCTCTAGGCTCCATGCTTATGAAATCTATATAGTTATTAGTTTACTTAGCATGATAGTTAATTTCAAAGTATGATCTTTTCACAAAAAAATCCAGTTTATGCTAACAATTAAAGTATAACCCTATCTGATAAGTGACTCCATAATATGGCACCTTTTTTATTAGACAAGATCTCTGTATATACAGACAAGACATATGTGATGTGAACCCTGGAGGTCTCATAAGCAGTGTGAGAGACAGGAGAAGAACTAAACAAGAGAGGAGGAAAAACTAACATTCACAGGTGCATGTACGCACTGTAGGACTTCCTGTCCTACTAAGAGAAGAGCCCAGTTGACTCAAAAGAAAAAAAGATTAAGAAAGAGCCTGGGGTTTTGCACTGTTCGCTTGGTTTTTTACGCTTCAATAGGAAACAAATAGCTTGGGTGCTAGCTTAGGATGCATTTAACCATTGCAGAAGGTAGCATGCCAAGCATTGATTTTATCCACTACTCTTCAGCCTTCTGTTTGTACACTGGAATGTGTTTATGCCTTCCCAGGTGACTTTTTTACAATAGTAACCCAAATATAAGTGACTGCAGTGATAGGAAGGCAGAGGCTGGATGGCATTCACGAAATAATCAGAAATAATTAAAAGCAGAAGAGGAAAGTACCTATGTGATATTGTGGGGCTTATAAGATGCACTTATGGATGGAGCTTGCTGCTACCATTGCTGTCTGCTAGTTTATGGAAAGTGTTATTCTACTATTCTCCTTCAATGTTCCAGTAAGTCTGCTTGGCAGTGCCTGAAAGTAAAAAAGTTGCACTGAAATTTTGAATGCATAATGCAGCAAGTAGCCTCAATATTCTTTTTTTTTTCCCTATATGATGGGTTTGTGAGTCCTTTTCTAATCAGTCATTTTTGGAAGAAAGCTAACTCAGCACTTTTAGGAAGCCTCCCCAGGAGGCTCTCTCAAAAGTAATTCTGAAATCTTAGAGTAAATTTTCAAATATAAGAAAATTTGAGTTCTTACAGCAGTCCAAAGCAAACTAAGCATAAAACTGTCAAGCTTTCTGCACCAAGCTTCCATTACATATGAAAATTCAAGAATGGAAAACCGTCCTTAAGGATGCAGTTGGTCTCTGTTAGTCCTGCCTCTGCTGTTTCTAAAACTTTGAAAAGCTCACCCCTCCACACCCCAACTCAGATTGTAACTTCTCGGTGCATGTTAGGAAGGAAATACTGAATCTCATTTTCTGGTATTTTAAAATATATATATGGCTGTAACTAGCATGTCTCAGTACTAGAAAAACACCTGGGAAGTGGTAAAACTGAGCACCAGTTAATGCAATGAAAGCATTTTGAGCTATCCTAGTTCAATTTTGCCAAAGTGTCAGTTTCCCAAAAGAGCTGGACAAAGGAGTACTGACTGCCACAGTGTCTGGGACCAGCACCATCAAAAGAAAGAGTAGGGAACAAATCAAAACATGTAGGTTGCTAATGGCTCTTTCACTCTCCAAAAATGGCTGTATAGATTCTACTGTGTCTCCTGCTGAGAGTAAATATAGGAAACTCTGTTCTGACCTTTACTGTTTGTCAGGGCCAGAAGCTATGCTGCACCCACTGCCTGGCAGGTAAGTGTTTATACAGACCATTAGCCCACACTTTGTCCCTAATAGCTACATTTATAGGACCTTCAAAAAATTATCTGTCAGTCCAATGAGGTAAAAATAAGTGGCAGAATTTTAAAGACTTCTCAGCAAAACTATGTAGGAACCTAAACTTAAGTAGACCTGATGCTGCTAGAACAATTTATCTATTTTTACCTTTGGAAAGCTAATGTAAAAAAACAGTTAGAAGGTTTCTACAATAGGATAACATTAATTTAGTTTAGTATTTCCACTTTCACAGGAGTAATAATATGTCTCAAACTGAAGAGAAAAAAAATGAAATAAACAAATGGTATTGAAATGCTTTTTCAGCTTGAAATTTTGAAGATTTTTAAAGAGACTGTACTTGCTCAGCCTGTATTTACCTTGGCAAGTATTCTTCCTGAGTCACAGGTTCCCAAAATGAAGTAATGTTTAAAGGTCAAAATACAGTCTTAAATACACGTGAGATATTTTCTCTAGATGCGGAAGGACAACTCCTTTAATCCTAGCCATTACAAGATCAACAACCTGCCTTTTCATCCTTCTAAAAATTACTTTATTGCAACATTTTACTTCGTCTTGCCTCCAATTACTTTGCAGTTTATTCTTTGTACTCCTGCATCTCTTTACTTAGCTTCTCACTTTAGGGTTGTAGTATACATTTTCCAACATCTCTTTTTGCTTCTCACTTTCTAAGCAGCATTTCACAGTGCCCTGTTCAAACCAACTATCCTCCCTGTACACAGAATGACAGCAAATCCTGGTAATCTGGTCTTCATTTTATTAAAAAAATGGGAGGGGGACAACAACAACAAAAAAAGCCATTCAGAAAGCATTTTAGCATCAACTTGACTTCTAAGAATGCCTGTTTACTGTAAATTCAACTCTGCAATAATTTAACACACCTACGTGTTTGAAAATTCTCTGACTTGGAGCAAGCAATGCTTTACTTTTAAGCTATCAGAGCGGTATCAGGATATCAAAGCTCAAAGGTTGCTGCTGTAATGTATCAACTAAACTTGGGATAGTTAATTCGTATATGCAACCTGCATGGGGTTTTTTTTGCAGCTTGAATTTTCCACTGAACTGTACTAGCTTACATGGCTTAATCAGAAAACAGATACTAATTTTAGAGAAAAGGCCTCTATCCTGTTGACTTCAGCCCTGCAGAAAGTAATGGAAATGCGTGGACTTTTGGGTGGTAAAAGAAGAGTGCTGAGCATTATCAGTTACTTGCCAAAATATATACACCAAGGTTTGTATCTGCTAACATGAATAAACAAATGGAGCTAATATACATTTCCTACAATGCCTTGGAAAAAGCTGGAACCCATCCAGGTACAAACCATGTGCATTACAATAATAAAGGTAAAGATTAAAGATAAAGATAAAGATAAAGATAAAGATAAAGATAAAGATAAAGATAAAGATAAAGATAAAGATAAGATAAAGATAAAGATAAAGATAAAGATAATGATAAAGATAAAGATAAAGATAAAGATAAAGATAAAGATAAGATAAAGATAGTTAATAATAATGATAATGGTACTGATACTGATAATGATAATAATAGAATTTTAAATTCAAGTGAAAATGGGACTAAGAAGCATTTAACCATTTCTCTTTGAAGAGGATTATGTAAGACTGTGGGATGATACAAATGACAGCATTAATATAGGCCAAAATACAGCACGAAAACTAAAACTAAAATAGTTCAGAACAGAAAGGATTTACAAAATGCTTTCTACGTACCAAAAGACAGTATAAATTTACATTGGAGGAAGCCCTGCTGGCGTCACTAATGTTTAAATTGTTATCTTAGCATCTGGTTTATGTCATCCATTACCAGCTGTTAGGTGTAAAGGGAATGGCTTATCAGCTGAGCTTGACTTGGGGACCAAAAGGCTGCTATGGAGCCTGCTGTTCACTCACAGCTAGTTTAAATACCATTAGCTTCCAAGAAATTAATATTTGGAGTCACTGGAATAAAAATCTCTACTAAGATTAATACAGTTACTGCAGTAATACTCAGCCACAGTCCTTTCATAGCAGTAAAAAGACTCACTTTGACATAAAGATCTAAAAAAAGCCAAATCATGACCAAAAGATGAGAGATAGACAAAGCAAAATCAGCTAAAAGTGGGAATACTCTGATTACATTGTTCTGCCAATACACAAATTTAATTAGATTGTTTTTCTTTATATTTTAAATTATGCATGTTTACTCTTTCATTCCTGTGGAAATAGAGGAAATGATGATATGAAATGACTGAAGGGTGAAGATGGCTAGAAACAGGTTGGAGAGATTTTAGTACAACCACCAAAGCACATCGGAGTTAAATAGTCAATGAGGTTTCTCCCAGGTATTTCCATTTTTATATAGTAGGGATTTTCGTGGAGACATAAGAAAACAAGAGAGGAGAGGGATCAGATGATGATTTATAGACTTCATGATCTGTCTCCATTGGCCTTGAATGCACAGAAGGAGCTGAGAAACTTCCACTGGGCAGGCAAAACTCATCCACGAGCATATTGGTCCACAAGTCAGGGGGGACCTGTGTAGCTATGTCTAGTATTTTCCAGTAGTTTTTGTGTTACAGTTAGTATTGAATTTATGTGCTAGGAAAGTGCTTGGCCACAGATGTGAAATCAGTAATGAAATAATTAGGAGAGACGTTATTTCATTTCCCTCAGAGTATAAAATGAATTATTTTAGTATTTGAGAGGAAAGGCCATGATTTGATATTAAAACAGGGAGTGGCAAATTAAGCACTAGTTGTTACCAGCTAGCACTGGCTGACCTGCACAGTCTTCTGTGGAGACCTGTGAGCTAGCTGGCATTGCATCCAGTGAACTCACATTGCAGAACAGCTTCATGACAATACTTTCATTAAACCTGCAAAACCTGTCAAGCATATTTTAAAGAACAAGAATGGTCCCAAAACCTGAACTGTCTTAGCATGTCTTCGTAGAAGATTTGGTCCAGCCCTCTGGTCATGTTCATGGCCCTCTGGACTTGCTCCCGTAGAAGTCCTATAGCTGGATGCAGCACTGCAGGTGGGGTCTCATGAGACCAGAACTGAGGGGCAGAATCCCCTCCCTTGCCCTGCTGGGCACACTGCTTTGGCTGCAGCCCAGGACACGGCTGACTCTCTGGGATGCAAGTGCACATTGCTGCTTCATGCTGAGCTTCTCATCTACCACCACACTCAAGTCCACCTCTGCAGGGCTGCTCTCAGTCTGTTTATCATCCAGACTGTATCCATGTTTGGGATTGACCTAATTCAGGTGCAGGACTTAACACCTGGCTATATTGAGCTTCATAAAACTCACGCTGGCCCATTTTTCAAGCTTGTAAAGATCCCTCTGGATGGCATTCCTATTTCTAGGATATCAACTGCACCTGGAGCATCAGTTGAGCTTGGCAAGTAAACTTGTAGATGGTGCACTCAATTCCAGTGTCCATGTTGCCGAAGATGTTAAATAATACTCATCTCAGTACAGATCCCAGAGGGACCCAAGTCATCACTGGTCACCACGTGGACATCAAGATGTTGGCTGCATTTCTCTGAGTGAAACATCCAGCCAATTCCTTATCCACCAAATGTTTCACCCATGAAATCAATGTCTCCCCAGTGCAGACCCAAGGATGTAGTATAGGACAGTATCAAATGCTTTGCATGAGGACAAGTGGATTATGTCAGTCATTCTTCCCCTATCCACAAATGCTGTAACCCCATTAAGAGGGCACCAAATCAGGCAAGCATAATTTGCCCTTAGTGAAGCCAGTTAGCTGTCACCAATCACTTCCCTATCCTCCATACACCTCATAATTTCCAGGAGGATTTGCTCCACTATCTTGCCAGGGACTGAGGTGAGACTGACTGGGTCCCTGGGTCTTCCTTTTTAACACTTTTTAAAAATGCGAGTTATGTTTCCCTTTTTCAATCACAGGGAACTTTACCAGTTTCAGTGAAGCAATATCTCCTTTAACCTTTACTAATGTCCTTGTTTGGTCTGATGGGACCATCATTTCTCTAGGGATTGCTGGTTTATTTGTAACAGAACACGATGCATCTGTCCTGTGTAAAGAAAGCTAAAGTAGATTGTATTATTTTCTCAGTCATTAAGTATATTCTGTTTAAGTACAACTATTTTCATTGCTGGACATATATAATTGTTCCTAGAATTATACTTGAAATATTTATAGTAATCATCAATTCTATTAAAAATTTACAGTATCATATTCATAAAAAGTGTTCACAGCATAACACTGTGAATATTATTCCTATTTCATGTAACCATCCCCAAATAAAACTAAATATGGGAAAGAAATACATATTAGAGTCACTCACACTATATACAGGCATGTCTGAAAAAGTTTAATAAAATGTGAAAGTCCTTATTGGGTAATTTATACAATTGATATTTAAAACTCAAATTCACATGGATTAGGTTAATCTATATGATATGATAATGCTTCTGAGCTTTGTTACAAGGGACCTAAAGGTAAAATTAGAGTTTCTTGTGCAATAATATATTGAGAGGGTATAGTTTCTAAAATATACTCTATAGAATAAGGAATAGCTAAATCTGCCTCTACTTGAAATCTGTTCAGGTGAAATCTGTTCTTTCATATCTATTTATCATGTTTTTTTTCTCACCTGTTCAAAAAGCAGTGATGAAGATTTTGAAACTTTTTTTACACTTTTCTAGTGGCAAAATCAAAGATACTGTGCAGTATATATAGAAGTGATGTTAGAAAGAACTGATCTTAAAACATACTTATAGGTAACAGGATTTTAAAGAATTTCTGAAGCATTTTGGAGGATGTATATATACAAAGGTACAATCTAAAACTGTTTTGAGAAATTAGCTAATAATTGTTTCATTATTGTTAATTATTCCTAACTACACAAAAGGACTAGATGAAATCTGCTTAGGCATTCATTAAAATTACTGCATCACACATACCCACTGAAATGATTGTAACCTTTCAAAGATCATGCTCACAGTAAGTGGAGAGAATGCACATTATTATCTATCTTCTGCATGGGACATGAAGACTTAGAAAATCAAGGTTAAATACGTTAGAACAAATTTAATTCTGATAAAAGTTTATAAATTAATGGCAGGTCAGGGGGAGAAGTATGGCTAAGGTTGAATACACTATGCTTTTGAGCATGTGTAACTTCAGGCTAAAGAATGTTTCATTAAGAGTAAATATTATCTTTCCTCTCTGTCACATATCTTTTTTTTTCCAGTTTATGTCATGATCTCCACTCATAGGGACACTAAAGGAAAGGTAAGAAACCCCAATGGATAGGATATCTCTTTACCTTAAATGGTGGTAGTAGTAATAGTAATTATAGTAGCAAAACATTTACTATAAAGTGGGATGTAAGTAGACAAATACAGGGTAAGAAATCAAGCTTTTGTATTAATGCAGTAAAGCTAGACAACTAAAATGGAAATCTCATGGGGCTGTTCATTCTGCCCATCCTTGCTGCTGCCATGTGATATCAGCATAAAATTTATCTGAAGTTTTTCAGCATGATCGTCTTGATTCCACATTATTGCACAATTTTGATCTTATAATCCTGCCATATCAAAAACTCTCACAGAAGGAAGGCAAATAAATCTAGTATTAAGAAATATCACCTTTGTTTAAGACATTTCTCATTATAGAACTGAAACATTTCATTTACACAGTTAAAATTGACTTTTGGCAAGGCAGCAGCTCTACAGAGGACTCTTGGCTATTGAACAAGAGTGAATAAAGGGCTCCACACTCTTCCCCATCTGCTTTTCCAATTGTTAAAATAAAAATAACAACTTTGAATGGGAATGAAGTATTATTTCATAAAACATTGCCTTGCAAAAAACATTTTTGGTGTTGTTAATTTAAAATTTCTTGATCTGAAATCTCCTCAGTACTGATTACATCCTGCAAACTTTATTCTTCTCTTGAGATTAGTCTTCAGTAGCACACATGTTAACTGATAGAAGCTTTAACATGTCCTGTGAGTTTGTATTATCACAGTGTAACAGAGGTAATTAGGCCATGTCCGCAAAAGATCTTGTTATCAGCTGATGAGCAATGCTGCCAGGTCCAACCTCTTCCTGGCAGAAGAAACTGAGAGATGCAGAAAAACACCAACCATGTTCTTTTTCTAAATTGCTGCTGCATGTAGGGTAATAGTTTCCAGGCCATTACTTCAGGATTATCAGTTCACCAGGATACACACTTAACAAACAGCCAAGCAATAAGTTAAAATAAGTATCACTTACACATTATCCACATAAATTTAAAAACCAGAACTTGTTCCTGGTCAAGACAATACTTTGAGGCTATTGACTTACCACCTTCTGGTTTTTTAGGTGATACTTTCCTATTAATTAGCAGATGGATCCAGCTTAAATGAGGAAAACAAGTTACTTCTCAAAATTATGCAACTCTTGGTATACACACGGAAACAAAAGCTTTTATCTCATATGCTGGAAGGAATCATCAGCCATTTAACTACTGATCTTCTTGAAGTTCAATTAAATCAGAGATCTCTAGAGACATTTCATTGAAAGAGGCAAGGGCCCTGGCTCTGGGGCATTCATAAGAGACTCTAAAACCTAATATGATTAAAAATGACTGTTAAGATTAAGACAATAGAAAAACAGTGCTCAGTAGCTGGTAGCTGTGACAATGTACATGAAACTGTCTTTCACTGAGACAAGCTATAGGAAAAAATAAACAAAGCTATATAGCTTGAATTGTTGTCCCCACCTTCTGATGTTAAGGCCAGACAGAAATTGGGGATGGGGTGTGTATTACTTCAAGATCTTACAGTCAGATGAATAGTTAAATGTCACTCTGAAGATAAATACATCAACCATGCACCTCTACCATCTATTGAACACTGAAGTGCCTTACTGCTCAGAGCTGCTTTCATGCACCTCCTATTGTCATCTGGATGTGTATGTCAGGTCCTCATTAGAAGTGTCTTTCTTGATTATTTTAGAAATTATAAAATGAGAAAGGTATCAGGAGACTTGAGCCCAAAGGCACTGCACCTGTTACTAGCACAGTGAAATCAAATACCATTCTGTGCATATTTTGCTCACCATAACCACAAAATAAACATTTCCTTGCATTTTGCCCTTAACTTCAAAGATTTTGACAGACTCCCTTTGTGCAGCATATCACCTGGAGATATATATGCTAATCAGCCTCCCTGAGTTTTTTTATGTGATTTTTATTGGAGAAAAGACTGGAAATTAGGATTGCTGAAGAAGGCCATATGGAGATGCATAAAATCAGAAGATGACGTATGTTCTGTGTGCTTTGTAAACATCCAGAGGAGCTGATTTTAATGTCATATCTATGTCTATTAGGGCAGCATTAACTCTTCATTCACAAGCAAAATTACTCATTTTAATATTAATGTTTTTGGCTTGTGTCCTGCCATGTGAAAAAAAATGAACCATACTTACCCAGCAAAGTCAACTTGAAGATGGTGGTCAGACAACCTTCCTTGCCATACTTACTCAAAGCCTCAGAAATAAAGCAAACATTAAATTCTTCATATGAAACAAGCCAATGTTCAGACATGTATCATAAATTTGTACCATGATTATTCTTCACCTCATATAAGTGATTCTCAGAAACTTTTATGGCACATTCATTCTTTCAGTTAATCAGATTCATGAATCTCCCTTTTAAAATAAAGACAATGCATTGATCACAGCCCTCATTACACTGTACAGCTTCAAGCTGAGAGATGAAGTGGAACTACTCTTTAGTAATAAATAGATGAACTGCATATTTATTTCACCAGAACAATAATGGAAGAAAAAGCTGTCAGCCTGAATATCATCTGTGAAGATGTACTTCATGTACATCAGCACTGAAGATGATGAAAATAGACATATTTACATTAGCATTACCTTCAGTCCAAGCATGAATTAAAGGGTGTTTCACTGTTGTGAACAAGATGCTCTGGAGCAAAATCATATCACTGTAAAATAATTCATCATGACTGAGGAAGAAAAAAAAGGAAGAAAAAATAAACAGCTTGTGCTGACAAATATTGTCAGTTCTGTGTTCAGTCTTCTCCTGACTTGTGCACTTTGGTAACATGATGTAAAAAAGCTGCATTCTTGCATGTTCATTATTTGTTCAAGTACCATCTGCCAGGGACTGGGAAAAGCTGACTGGGTGCCTGCAAATGCAATTTCTGCAGAGAAACGTCTCTATTGGCTGCAGGAAAGGGAGCTCCACCTACTGATATTTCTGTCCGTCTGCTTTTTAAAGGGTGGAGAGATTACTTAAAAGTGGCATCTAACCTCATTTCCCAGAGGAAATGCTATTCCCAAAATACTGACAACTAAGTTCTGAGCTCTAAAGCCAGCAGTCAACATGGGGTGTATTTTCTCTCTTAGCATATCTCAATCATTCTGTAGATTCAACTACTTAAAACATGACTTTCTGATAGTATAAGATCTTTCTAAAGCAGTACTGTAGCACACTTTAAATGAGATATCAATTTGACTTTAACTATGATCTCTCCTGAAACAGCATGTCTACCTCTTTACTTTTGATACCCTAATATTTTTTTGTCTTGCAGATGTTCAAATATTTATCTTTATAACCTAGAACACGTTAGTCCTCAAAGGTCTTTCAAAGGATTTTTCAAGAAAAGGCAAACTTTTGTCAGGTTTGTTTCTGATGCAGCATTACTGTACTTGGTACATCAGGGTTTTTTTCGAGACAATACCTAATGCATGGTCAATGCCATTGAGGCAAATAACACTCGACTTGGACAGTATCACGATTTGGAAGTGGATGACTCACACCTTCTGAGCAAAACTTAGTCCATGACATCACAAAGATTGCTTCTGACTCCTTTAGTACAAGTCAGAGAAACTGAAAGCACACCTTTCAAGTGGCCAGATGTGGAAAAGATGAAAGTATCTGTTGTGCCCTGAACAGCCTAGACTGACTGCTGTAATGAGATGTTTGGGTGGAAATGTGAGTGAAGTGAGCTTGATCGGAATGCTAATGCAGCCGTAAGTAGAGGTGACCTGATTTCTACTGACTGAGTGGATGGGAAATTAATTTACACAACCTTTATTCTGCTTTTTCTGGGAAGATGTCAAATACACACACATCCCAGATTCTTACAAGAAATAATTTTTTTTTTTAATTCTATATGGCACAATTTTGCCCCCAGATTTTGCAGAATTTTGAATAATTTGGCTTAATTTACTCACTTAGAAAAAGTAAACTCCTAAGTCAAAACAAGCTTGCTTTGCTGACTTTGTTGCCTGCGTACTCCCTTTCACTAATCAGGCTTTTTTCTCAGTTTGATTCACATTTACAAAAGTGAAAGTTAGTCTATCCAGTGTTAGTGATAACCACTGGTCAGTCCCTTAACATTTCCCGTAGATGGCTAGTCAGCTAAAAACAACTTGTAGTGGAAAATTAATCACAACTTGCAAGAGAACCTTGCTTGCTACAGTGAAGACATGCAAAGGCAGAAAAAAGAGAGTACCTCAGTGGCAGATTTGGTGTTGTAAATATTAGCTGAAAAAAACAGTACTGCCTGACTGTAAAAACTAATATGAGGAGTTTATCACTAGAATAGTGCCTAGTTACATAAAGATTGGTTTTCCAACTGTATATATGAATATAAAAATTACAAACTGCTCTAAAGCTTGAGGACAGGTGCCTGAGAGCTTCACTAGGAGCTACTCACTTACTGAGTGAGTAGCTTCAGCCAGTATCTGAGAAATGATGGAGTGTTGACGCAGAAACTGACATCTCCCAGATACGAGAAAAAGCTGTTTTGCCTGCATTTAGTGTTTCAGTGGCAGTTAGGAGTGCTAATTTTAACAGCAAAGAGGTAAATACGTCAGCACTTCCACCAGAGAGGTATCACAAACATTGTCAGGCTAGCATGCAAATGGTCCACCTAGGCTGCTATTGAAAACCAAGTTTGAAAGAGAACTCTTGTTTCTGAGCCTCAGAGACATAGGTTGTTGCCTCTCGAAAGGTACACAGCTCTAGCTGAACAACTCTGCCTCAGAACCTAGGGTCCAAACTATTCTTTAACACAGGACTTCCATTCATTATGTCTGATGTTTCTTTGCTGAGTAGCTTTATGTGCATTATTTAATTACCATGCTGGAATACAACTTACTAAGTACTCAGCACAAGAGGAACTCATTGTGGCCCAAGGTCAGAAGTATTTCAACAATATAAAATTGACCTTTAGGATTTCTCTGTTACCACCGTAGATGTAGTTCTATCTATTTTCAAAGACACATTACACGTGTTGTAAATGTAAAGCTTCCGGAGCTGCATATGACAGCTCTCAGAAGCAAAACAATTTGTTCCATTGTTTGTCAGGTGATTAAACATAACTGTGTTGAAACTCATCTGTAATGAATTTGTACCACTTTGTTAACTGACTTTATTAAGTTAACTGAGTTAAGGTCTTCATTATCAGACGAGAAAGACAGCACTGGCTTTTTTCAAGTTTTTAAAGCAGCTTCACAGGTGCAAGACTGATATTCAGAATAATTTCAGAAAGGATCCCAGTTAAGAAACAAGGGAATAAAAGAGTGTGCTAGAAAGGAAGATTGATAACAGACAGGTACATCACAAAAATGATGTAAAAAAACATGGAGCTAGATGTAAAATAAAAAAAGTTTTACTCCTTCCCAGAGAAGTTCTCCGCATAGAGTCTGCTAACACTACTGCTCAACAATATAGGGGTATAGTTTTATTAGTATTTTTCACCAAGGCTTACCAAATTGTGTCACTAGTTTTTGATCGACACAGAAAACCTTTCTGCAGATCTCTAAAAATTCCCTGTTGTATGAATAAAGGATATGATTATTAGCACGTTTTCCAAGACACACTATTTTATGAAAAATGAATACACTCATATTTCTTTCTCATTTGGTTTCTGCCTCATATCTCTTCCAGTTCTTTATCCCCATCCTCTCTTGTGCAATCCTACTAATTATTTCCTCTTCTGTCTTGAGAACTTGAATTTTGCTGTTGGCTTATATTCTGTTATTATGAAGTCACAGTATGAGATAAGTTACTGTAGGTCCAGTGAGCCCTGAAACATACTGCTTCAGTAGACAATGTGGACCCCTTGCTAGGGACTGTAATGAAAATGAGGACAGTAGTCTATTGTCCACAGCAGTTTCATTTAATGACTTAAAAAAGACTCAGGGTAGTACATCATTACATCATTAACTACTGAGAAATTCCTGAAATTGGTGTAAATTTAGCACGGTGAAAGAATGGAGGCTAAAAGACTTAAATTTACAGTCTATGAGTTATTTTATGGCATGTTAAGAAAGTGAGAGTATAAAAGTTATTTCTGCATAGTTTCGTAAAAATCCATTTTCTTTTGTTTTCTCCTCTCTCCCCCCTACAAAAGACATAAGATTTTATGGTTTTATTGTTTATATCCACTTTGCCCGGACTTAGTTTCTTGAGGATCTTTAAACTACCAACAGCCTGAAAATAGTTTGTTTAATCTGAAATCATATTTGAAATACATGGTAAAGAATCAGACTCTAAAGTGAGTAGTTTATAATTGCTTAAATTCTTAATTGATTTTCTGTTTTGTTTCCCTGTTTTATTTTTTCCATTTTGGCATGTAAGATTGTTGGTTGTTGCCATGGAAATTCTAATTTTTTTTCTATTATTGAAGCTTTTCAGAAGAGAAGCCCTTCTTCATGCACATTTTATTTCCTGTCGAACAAATGATCACACTGACTGCAATTCAAGTGTATAATGTAGCATCATCTTAACACAGCATTATGCCTAGATCCCCAAATTCTTGCCATAATGAACTCTTGTATACACTTCCTGAATGAAATCTGAGGTAGGGCCTTTCTAATCTATCCACACAAATAAAAAATTACTTTCAGGGCTCAGCTACCATCTTAATTTTCAACTGTAATTATATCAACACTCTTTTATCTCTGAGCAAAGCAAAATGTTTCACTTGCAGCTCTTCAGCATGCTAATGCAAACATACTTTCACTAAACTGTGGTTTTCATTACTTACCTGTACATTGCTGCACTCTGGAAATTTCTCTTTCACCAACCATAAAATATCGATTTTCATTTTTATGTCTCCTTTTAGTCTTACCTCCCATGTTTTACTCCCTCACTCTCAAGAATTCAGCTTCTTCCTCTAATCTGTCTATAACAGTAGTCTTTGTTGCCTGTTACTTGTACAAACAAATAAACATTTTCACATACTTCCTTATGGTTAGAGACAGCTTTCACTAACCATCTAAGTCTAAATAATCTCTGTTGTAAGTGTAATGATAAAACTAAGAACATCTTCAAAAACCTCAGTAGAATTGTTTCTGTCAGTCATAGCTTTAAAAATGGAATTAAACCGTGTTTATTTATATTTTGGTGTCATTTCAGGCATCTATTAACAGAAGGAAAACAGATCATCTCATGTATTGTGGTGGTGTCCATATTTTGCAATCTATAGTGTTTAGTCAAGCATAAGTAATTATAGCTTTGTGTAATATATATACATATATGTACTTGTATCTACAAACAGCTGTATGTAGGAATATATATCTAAAATACATGTACCTCTCCATATATATTTTTAAAAAATCATAATTTAAGTATACATTTCATTTTTTTAATCAGATGAGATGAAAAATATAGGAGGAAAGCACTTTCTTAGGCTTTTCTGTAACAACACAGAGAATAGGAAAGAGTCTAGAAGAGTCTAGAAGTTTCTTGAAAAGATGTGATAATTACAGAAGCGTAATAGCACTAGAAGGCATGAAGATGTCTTTGACAATAGGCAACATTTTTTTCTTTACTCATTGTCTCAGAACGGAGGAATAAAACCAGGAGAATCTCAAGACAGCTCTGCAGGCTCAAGACCAAACCAGTACAGAAACTTGTTCTCTATTTCTTTGCTAAGATGCACATCTTCTTGCCTGTAAATTTAAAAACACAGATTTATATTTGCTTTTGTTTTTATCCCTATCAGACTAGTGCAGTTCCATTTCAGGGAACTGTCCACTTGGCTTTCACACCCTCAGCTCTCACCCTGAATTAGCATTACCCCTCTGGTGCCACAGAAGCAAAATGGTGCTTGAGAGCAGCCTGTGAGGGGAAGTGTGTTCAACTTCCCTGTGCATGGTACCTGAGTGAGAAACTTCAGGACTCATCACTTCCCACTCTGCAAGTACAGAGCACTACAAATCTCTTTTTTGTGGCATATTGAGGTTTTGCTGCACTATGACTCCTCTAGTCTTGTTATCTTCTATTTGTGCTGCGGAAACACTCTGTGGCCAGTTACTGTTTGGGCTGCTTTGGAATAGAAAATTATGAAGCTTTAACACCATTAGTCCCATTAGTGTCCAACACATTAGGATAATTATTTTTAGATTTACAAAAGTTAACAAAGAGCTTTTCTAAATAGAGCTTGAATGTCTTAAAAATAAATCCCTGAGTCTTTAATGCTCTGTAATTATCTTGTCTATTATCTCATCTTCCACTTAATCTTTCATGCCTTCTCCTGATCTTTTAACTATATGGAGGGGTTCCCATTTAAAAAAAACCAAAAAACTTCAAACAAATTCTGGGCTTTTTTTTTTCCTCTTCTGATGCTTCATAAAATACACTTGAAGGAAATTAGTTTTGGTCCTCATACCCAGCCAGAGATCACTGGCTATTTTAAACTTGAAAATAGTATCAAATTATGTGATTGCATTAGAGTACCTGAATTTAAAACAAAAATATTTTTTTACTTGCCTAAAGGACAAAATGATAATGCTGTTACTTTCCTGTGTTAATTTTTATGCAAAGTTTTTCTGCCCAAATGTAGTAGCATTAAAGTGACTTTGAAAGGTAGATCTGGATGGGTCAGTTTCTAGATTTTTCTGCAAAGTAAAGACATGACCTTGTGCTGAGTCCCACACAGGATTAGATACATAGGCTCAACAATATTGACTTAGAGACAACACACCATCAAAGAACTGTAATTTGGCTTCGTGCTATGTTTTAATGCATTTTTCATCCACATTTTTTAAGAAGATAATCTGTAATTCATCACAGCTGTTGTTAAAAGTGTAAGAGGCCCAGTAGTTGGTTCCTGCCTTATTTTGACTGGTTAATTCTGCATAACCAAGTACCTAGGAAGCAGGCAGAGGGAAGAAGATTACCTCCTGCTTCCAAGGTACTGAAGGCCAAAGATGGCAATTAAATGTACAGACAACTTATTCAACAGTATCCCAGTCTATGACTACTGCCACAGTAAAAAGTTTCATCTTGTGTTTGCATGGAATTTTGCACATTTCTTCAGGCAGAGAAGAGGATGGGGAGGGTGGAATCCCTCCCTGTCCTGCTAGCAGCACTCCCAGTGCCCCACCAGGAGCCTCTTTGCCTTTTGGGCACAGGGCACACCACCAGTGCTGCTTGCATGTTGATGTCCCCAGGCCCTCCAGCCCCTGCCAAGTGGAGATGGATCCCACAGGAATGCATCCCAGGGGCCTCACTGGCTGTGGGAACTCTCTGCCAGCAGGGCTGGGGACCCTTGTGGGATGTGGGATAAGAGTCTGTGGGGCTGCCCCAGCACTGCAAGAGGGGATTGTTGCAGAGCTGTTGGAAATGTTCAAGTCTGATGCTGGTGTGTTTGGGGGAAGGATTGAAAGTGGGGGACTGGGATGGGCCAGTAAGACTCGGAGATAGAGGGGGTGGGAAGCCCATGTTTTGGCCCCTGGCACAGATATGCTTTGGCTTGCATGCCAGTCTGCTTCTTGGGTGGTTCCAAAGTCCTGGCATGCTTGGAGCTTAGAGCTTGGAGTTTTAGAGTTCTAAAAAACGCCAAGCCAAGGTGTACAGGTCAGCAGATGGTCCCCAGCAGTATCTTTTGTGAAGCCTGAACCCAGCCCTCTCCTGCATTCCAGCCGTGGCATCGGGGTTTGGGGCCAGAGGAGCTGGGCTGCTGCTGTAAGGAAGTGTCAGAGGAAGGTTCAGAGGGCTGTGACAGGAGGATGACCGAATTAATCTGGGTGTGGAGGTACCAGGAGGAAGCAGATTGTCAGCACGGCCTGTGTCCATGGACCTGGCTTTGCTTCAGGTCTTCATTCTGGCTGATGGCCAGAGCTTGGGCAGCGATGCTCTGGTGCTTGGGGAGTTCAAGTGAAAGGGACTCTGTTGCAGCATTTATATAAAGAAGTTCACAGCATATTCCCCTTTTGTTTTGCTAGACTACCAAGGCACTATTAGAAAGCATTGCCTGAAGTAGCTTTCTTGGTTTTGAGAGAATCATGCTCTGAAAAGCTTCTGGATCTTTGTTCGGTGTTCACAAAGCCAATGGTTTTCCAGCACCAGCACAATGAAGTGGAGAACCCCAGCCAGCACCCAAGATCCATGCACTCACTTACCACCCCCTCCCCACTGGGGAGGAGTATTGGAAAGAAAAGAATAAACCTTTTGGGTTGACATAAGAGCACTTTAATAATTTAAAAAATAACAATACTATTATGACTAAGAATAATAGGAATGAAAAAGAGAGACAGAGATAAATAACACCTCCGCCTAAGAAGTGTATTCACTTGCAATATAGCAAGGGGTTGTGAGAGCCGCGTGCTCCGAAAGCCTCTGGATGGATGTTGGTTCCCAGAGCAGGAGGCCGTGAGCCGCGCCCCCAGCAGTGCGAGGGGATGGGGGTCCAGCGGCGGGGCCGGCCGAGCGCTGCCCTGCCGCCTATGGGGCGGAGGTGTCGGAGCTGCCCGGAGCTCTGCCCCGGTCCGTCGGCGGCCGCCCCCGGCTCCTGGCAGCGGGAGCGCGGCGGGGCCGCGGGCGCAGCCGGTAGCGCCAGCGCGGGGATGTGCCGAGCACGCTGTGCCCGGCCGCGGCGCTCTGCTGGCAGCCGGACGGGCCGAGCTCGTACTCCTGGTAGTCGTCGTCCGCCCTGACCGTGTGCAGGATGCGGCCGAAGCGCTGCCGGCAGAGCGGGCAGGCGGCGCGCACGGCAGCCCACTGGCGGATGCAGCCGAAGCAGAAGGTGTGCAGGCAGGTGCCCACGTGGGCCGCGTTGTCCAGGTCGCCCAGGCAGATGGGGCAGAGCCCGGCTGCCGCTGGCTCCCGCTGGCCCCCGCCCGAGGCGGCCGGCGCGGCTGAGCCGCTCTCCTGCAGAGCCTCCTCGGCACCGCGCGCCATGGCTGCCGAGAGACGGCCCGAGGGCCGGAGCTGCTGTGGCGCCGGGAGCCGGCAGCAGAGAAGGGCCCAGAGCGGGGAGAGAGGGGAGACAGGGGCCTCCCGAAGGGTCTCGGTGTGGGGCAGAGAGAGGGACAGGGGCCTCCCGAAGGGTCTCGGTGTGGGGCAGAGAGGGGAGAGAGGGGCCTCCCGAAGGGTCTCGGTGTGGGGCAGAGAGGGGAACAGGGGCCTCCCGAAGGGTCTCGGTGTGGGGCAGAGAGGGGAACAGGGGCCTCTCTCCTTGCAGGGAAAGCAGGCCTGACTGGAAAGTGGCCGAGCAGCCCCTCAGCTGCCTTCCACAGGTGCCTCCCCCTCCGTTCCCCTCAGGCGCGCTGCCCCCATTCCAGGAGAAATGTCCCTTCCAGTGCTCCCGGCAGCAGTGGGGCTCGGCCGGCACAGGGTACCTGCAGGGGCCGGTCGGGGACGCAGGAAGGCGCTGGGAGCCCTCAGTGGTGCTGGGGGCAGCCAGGGCAGGGCTGGGTCCTGCTGAGGGCCGCACACTGGGCCAGGTGTGCGAGCGCAGGAGCCTCTTGCTCCCGGCTGTTGCCTGCTGAGCACAACAAACAGCTCAGGCGGAAAAGACCCCACTCCGCAGCGTGTCCCACGCCTTTGGTGGCCTTAAACCCCCCAGTTCGTCAGGTCCTGGGCTGAGTCTCGTGCTGCTGCATCTTCTCCTGGGTGGACTGCCCCAGTCAGCTGTCCCTCGTAGGAGACGCTCCAGTTCCCTCACGGTGTCTGTGGCCCTTCCCTGGGCTTTCCCCAGCAGCTCCCCATCTCTCTGGCTGGAGAGCTGGGCACAGCGCTCCAGGTGTGGCCTCGAGGGGCAGGGAGAGGCCAGGATCCCGCCTGTCCCGCTGGCAGCACGCCCAGTGACCCTGGCAGGGCACAGCGACGCTTACTGCTGGCCCCTGTTCCTCCTGGGCCTTTCTGGTTGAGCCTTGTTGGTTCATGGGGTTATTCCTTCCCAGGTGCAGCGTTTGAAATCTCCTTCTGTTAAACTGCATGAGATTCCTGTTGGCCCCTTTCTCCAGCCATTTAAATAAAATTGTTAAAACAGTTGTTTCGAAAAACACAAGTGATAAGGCAATAGTAAGAATTTCTACGTTAAGAGGTCCCTTTTCCTTCAAGGGAGACCAAAGGAAAGACAAACAAAAATGAAGAATTAAATTTTCATTCTTCTTAGAGAAAAAATGGTGTTTGGTGGTCCAGTTGTATTCTCTGCAGGGTGAAACAAAGCAATCATACTAGTATATCACTGCTCTCTTTTATGCTGCTCTTGACTCTGAGAGGCTTTTTCTACCTCACTTTTGGCCTTCAGATAATTTTTTGTCTTGGTTTGGTTAGCTTTTTTCCCTAAAATGTAGGATATTACTTTTCCATTGATAAAAGATTTTTATTGGGAGGTTCAGACAAAGGGTTTAGTCTCACCCCTGAGATGTACCTTCAGTTTTCACATCCTCTCATTCTTTTGTCCTTTTGCAGGTCAAATTTATACAAATTAATACTGATAAATGTACATCAGTGATTTTACAGCATCTGAGTCATTCTGCAGTCTATAGCCTGTAGTGTAATTCTCAGACTAGACTTACAGATTCCAATATATTTGGAGATTTACACTTCATGAAAATGAACCTGAATGGTAGCAACTGGCATTTTAAAGCACTGTTATATATACTGAATTATTTATGCAGGTTTAAAGTTGAATCCAGATCTTTTTCTAAATCACAAAATCATAGAATCATAGAATGTTAAGGGTTGGAAGGGGCCTTAAAGACCATCTGGTCCCTGCGTCCCTGCCATGACACCCTCCACTCAACCAGGTTGCTCAAGACCTTATCCAACCCTAAAAATAAACATCTATCTAGAATATTGCTCTGCATCTCTGAAATGTATTTTCTTCAGAAAAAAATTTCATCAAATTTCAAAGTTAATTTCTGAAAAACATTTCAGTAATGTGTAGAAGTCACTGACTGGAAATTTGGCATGCATTATATGAAAACATGTCCTTGATGATCTCTCACTGGTGGATGTAATAACAGTATCCTAGAGAGCTACAATAGCATTTATTATCTGTATTTCAAGAATGTTGCATGAGAGTTTTAAGGTGCCTGCTGTGTGAGCAGTAACTTCATCATAGGAAACTGTATTGCTTGGCATATGCAGATCTACTCTATCTGTTTGGAATGATTTGCAACTGACTTAGGATTTTGTCCTGGAGCTGCAAGTAGAATGTTGCAGGTGACCATAAGGAAAAAAAAGCAACCTGTCATCATGATCTTATCATGATATCTCAAAATTAGTTTAGTTGCATTGTGCATTTGTCTTGTCAGGACCTTGTTATTTGGGTGATACTTTAAAAAAGGCATGAGAGAGAGCAAGAGCAAGCTTTTAAAAAGAAGATGAAGAAGGGAAAACACATTAAGTAATTTAAAAAAAAGCAGCTACTGAAGCAAACCTCTAATTGTTCTATTTTTCAGTAACATTTTCTTGTCCTTTTTAACTCTGCATAAGTGTTATACATTCAATAGGGGAAACTGGTAACAATAAGGAGGAGGATTAGGGTAGTAAATTGTGATGAAATATATCACAATAGTGAAAAGGAGTATCTCTGTTTAAAGGATAGTCAATGACACTTGTAACAAAAATGCATTAACATTTGGGGATTAATGGTAAGTCATATTTAATGTTTTAAAATGTTTGTAAACATTTGTACAGTAGAGTGCATTGAAAGTTAAGCATATTCTTGCAGGAGATTTCAGCTCAATGCCACAATATTGTTTTACCACGAGACAGCATGTTAAAATGAATGCACCTTAAAATGAGTCTGCACGGTCTACTTTGGTGGCTAACAGCTGGCCTGGAGGCCTTATAACCCTAGTTGTAATTAAATAACTGATTACGTAACTAATGGTTATATAACTCAACCAATCCAGGCTGTTGGGGAGGCACACAGCTATTGGCCCGTTGGCCAGGCAGCAGCAAAATTCAGCCAGTCAGGACCAACCGCATGGGCTCAATCACTGTTTGAAGGGAGCTGCACCCCATAAAAACCAGCTGCTGTCGCATGACCCTCGAGTGTCGCGTCATGTGTCCATCTTAACTGTGACAGTCTGCTTTTTTTGTTATAATTGAACAAAAAAGGAAAAAAGAGACCCATCAGAAATGGTTCACAAAAAAGGCATTTTTTTTCATGGAAGTGTTTTATAAAAGATATTTTTAAATACAGGTTTTAGCCCAACAGTGTCCCTTTCAGTTTGTGGGATCAGGTGGAGAAACTTCTTACACCTACACAGCCTTCACACTGCCCTGAGGTCTGGCAGTTAGTAAGGTAAGTAGATCTCCATTTGCAAAAATAATGTTTGTGTCCCTTTTGATTCTTTAGAAGTTTCAGAGAAAGGAATTGTCTATTTGATTGAAATATTGCATTCTACTTTCCTCACAAAAAAGAGCACAATATAAAAGAAATTCAGGTAGCACTATTATTCTTTTTGCAGCAGGCTGCAAAGGAAAAAACTAAAACTGATCTACACAAGCCATATGAAGTAACACAAATACCTTGTATCTTAGACGCATTTAGTTCAATAAACCTACTGTCAAGTTATAACAAAAAAAACTCTTTCTAGCTGTAAGAGAGGCCTAGCATCTAATCAGGGTAATAGCTGCCTCATTGAGCAATCAGATAATAATAAATCCTCTTGCTCGAAGCATCAAATTGTTTCTCACAGAAACTCAAAACAGTTTTTGGTTTGTATAACAGACTATATGAAAGACCACAGTGTATTTGGTGCATGAAGAAAATCTTTGTGCGGACATAATACAGATATAAATCTAAATATATGTCTTTATTGTTGAGGATTACCCAGTCTTTAAGGCCTTACTTTATGGCATTGGGCTGCAATGCTTATCTAATTAAAATGTGGTGAAATATTTTGGTGAGGACAGCAATGAGAACTGGTTGGATCCCTCACCTTTTTCCTATGTATGTGTCTAGAAGTAGAGAAAAACTGCAAAGGTCTGTATTTTCAATGATGTCACAGGCATCCTCAGGTGACCCAATATCTAGCAATGTAAATTAATTATGCAGATTGCATATTCTCTGTGGTGTATCTGTATCCTAAACCACTGACCAGATGATAACACAGTTTAGTGGTTTGACTGAAAAGGTACTTTCCTGGGGCCCTTATTTTCCCCTTTCATTATGTTGTTACCACTGTTAGCAATATATTAGGTCCCTTATCAAGTTTGTCATTGCCACCTGACACAAGCAATTTTAGAAGTGAACAGTCTCATTAGTTAATGTTAATGAATT
>JAOTQP010001179.1:27174962-27188249 GCA_026413545.1 Cichladusa arquata
TTACTTGAAAAATCTGTTGTTTTTTTGCTTAAGGTCTTTCCACACTTTACTGTTTGTTGAATAGCACAAGCTTGTCCATTAAAAACTTACTAAACAAAATTTTACAACTTCACAGTTTTAATGATATCCTTAATGGTTGGGAAAAATATAAGAATTGTTCTTGGTCAATATTTACAAAAATATGTTCATAAATAGTTAAAACTGCAAAAACTACTGCAGAGAAGAAAAAAAATACATGCATTATTGTTTTGAGATAATAGGATAAAATAAAAATCCCTAATTTCTTAGAAGTTTTTGAGTGTGGCCAAAATGCATAATGAGAAACTTTTAAATCTGGAGCCAGATTTACTACTGTTGATTCTGACTCAAAACAGACAGAAATTTCAAGATAAAAAATATAATTTACTCATCAGTTGTCATACTGGAGGTTTTTATCTTTGCCTTCTCTTCCAGTTGCAGCCATCCTACAAATACATACAGCCAGTTTGCATTGCTTTACATACAAACTGTACAAGAATATGCAACTAAATCTAAACAGCTCTCAGAAAAATAAATAAATACCACTTCATGATGCATGACTCAAATATTCATCGTCATCATCTATGGCTCTTTTAAAATCACTCTTACTGAGATTTTGGCGCAGTGAGAACTCATCAGGTTTGACTTTTGCATTTTGAAATACTTTACAGTTTACAGTTAATGGATGGTAGACAAAGATGAAAGGTGTGCAGTGCATATAGTTTCTCAGCATTACCAAGAGAATTACATAGTGTTATCATACAGTGATCACAAATAGGGGATTAATGGTTAACCATGAAGTGTATGAGTCACGAAGCCTTCTGCTGGTGCAAGCTTCACAGGCTATTTTCTACTGGCGTAACATGTGAGAAGAAATATTAGGGATTTCTGTCTAAGGATCTAATTTTAAAAAAACAACAAACCAAACACAAAAAGGACCAGCAAGAGATGTCTTCACAGCTGAGAAGAAATTGTTAATAGTTTTGCTGTATTCTCGCAGCTGGATTTAAGAACACATAATCACTTCACTGTAGATTGACTGTGGTAATAAGACCATTTTATCCACACTCCATCTCGGTTTTAAGACTACTAAGTAATAAATTTCTTACTTCATTCACTTTTAGGTCACCTTATGCTGCTACATCTGTGGCAGATTTGCTTTTGAAAAGTGAAGAATGTGACATTGGTGACAAATTTTTATGCATCTGTTTGCAAATAGTTTGTAGTTTCTTTATAGCCCATCTTGTTACCCAGAACATTATAGAGAAGATCCTTGGTGCAAAATATAACTGCTACCAGCTGTCTTAAAAAAAAAAAAAATTCATTTTAATATTTTTATAGTAGAGTGTTCTTTTGAGTTCTTTAGAGTCAGGACTCCAAGGGAGTGGATCCACACACACTTCCCAGCACAGTCACCTTCTAAGGCTGAATGCCTGATTCTGATTCTGCCAATACTGATTTCTGTCAAGCTAGTTTCAGGAATTTCAGAGAAACTGCTGTGGGATTATAACTGCCATCATAACACAAGTACATATCTGTACATATTTCCTACGGAAAGGAAATAAATCCTGTGAGCTCGTTTTAAGGTATCTCCTAAAGTTTGACTGTACTTTCCCTTGTACAGAAAACTGATTTTTCAGTTTCACAGGCATCATACTAACTTCCCAAATATTTTTCTGAGTAACCTTTCAAACATCAGTAAAGTACACAGCACATTTCTACTAAACACAAGCATTCTATGCATTCCTACTGTAAGCATAAAATTAATTCCATGGAAACAGAGTGACACCACTTCAAAGTCAGAGTAACTTAGCTCAAAAACTGGAACTATCGAACATAAAGAAAAGAAGTGGAACAAAATTAGCATTGTCAAGCAGTAGGACTGAGGACTGAGATGGTCAACAGATTTAGAAATATCACATACCAACTGAATGAGGCACAGCAACAGTTACAGGAGTGATTGTACCGTTTCTTAGAATTCTGTGACTCAGCAACGTTATTTGGGTTGGCATAAGATTGGATTTTTAGAACAATTTGTATATTTTCACTTGTCTTATGCAACTGCCACATGTGTTACCAGGGCTGTTGCTCTGAAACAAATAGAGACCTTATCCTCTGTTTTGTTGATTTTGTTTGTGCACATAATTTTTCTTGGTTTTATGCAAATTTTAAAAGTCTCTTGAATAGTAGAAGAAACTCATACTTGCAGTTGCTCTGCTGCGTGAAACATGCCTCTTGCTAATTTCACTTTTTGCCTTTTAGTGTTGAAATAACTTGCTGGCCAGTACCAGCTTTTGTTTTTCATTATGTATGCCACTCATTTATTTTAGGGGACTATCACAATTATGTTATTCAAAGAATTCATTAAGAATGTGACCCCTTGAAGAAGTGTAGTCAGGCAACCTTTTTCTCCCTATTGTTTCTGGAGTGCCTTTGCACCCTGTTAGATTTTGTTACTGTGAAAGACGCATGTTTGAAATTTCCACGTATACATTTTTCAGGATTAACTGGAGGCTGTAAGGAGATTCAGAGAAGCGAAGAACCTCTCAATTCTTGCATGTAAAATACAACCCTGCTGCAATAAGCCTTTACAAACTTATGCAGGTTAAATGATGTACAAACAGGTGACACCCTTATTAGCTGCCATTTTTCATCAAGTACTCCATCTCCTCTACCGAGAAGAGAGAGCATATTTCTGGAGTGCATGAAATGTTGTTGTACTGAAAGCATGTTATCCTAGACATCTTGGTGAATTATTAACATGCCATCGTGTCAGGTGCTCTTTTCTTTGTCCCCTTTTTCTCTCACTCACTTCTGATAATTAGCTGAAACTAAGCATTCAAGAATACTGCCTTTGTTAAATGCCTATGGGATGAGGTAAGGCTACAGGATTAATTCCAACATTTAACAGACCTACACATAGTTTAGCAAGTAGCAGCTTTGAGAGGCAAAAGAAGTAGATTACTCGCTTTTTCTCTCCACCAAATCCCAAGTATATGAAATTTAGATGAGCTTCTAGTGTGGTACTTGCTAGGCTTGATTTGGTATTCATGTTCATTACAGGCTTTTGCACTGTAGACTGTAGGAGAATCACTCCTTTTTCAGTTCAAATGGGGCCTGTATTAAAGTTAACATTTCTATGTCATTCTTTCATAGACTTTACTATTATCACCTTTTCAACAAAAAACTGGATGAGAAGACCACAGCAGTTCTTCCTGACTTAGGGGTGATATTTTCTGTACTTCCCACATAGGCACACTCGTCTTCCGAATGAGTCTCAGGGTATTCAGTAAGTGCCACAGAAACACCAAGGAAGACTGTATTCCTCGTGCCCGTTCTCACTCAAAAAACGTGAGACAAAAGAATTGAGGATAAAAGAACAGGAATCTGTGAATGCAAAATTCTCCTCTCTGGTATAGTTTATGCAATTGGTTTTGTAAGGGGAAAATAGATGTACAACTCTGCCATGCCAAAATGACAGTACTTGTGAACATGGCAACTTGTTACTAAGAGGTACATACAGTAAAGTGCCATTGAGAATCTGCTCAAGGGTTTACATGGAATTGAAATAAGACCCTCAAGTGCAGTGGGCATAAAATCAAGGTAAGACAAAATTAGAAGGCAAACAGCACCATTGCAATGTTTTCCATGTTGTAAGTAACCATGCCTTCCTGTCAGCAGTGTTTTCTGTTTCTGATTATGTTTGCGATGGCTTTACCTAGACTGAAAATATGTAATTTATGGTCTTATAAATGCTACTGGCAACTAAAACCCCAAATTTAGGTTAATGATGCTTTCTCCTCTTGGTTTGGGAAAAAGCCTTGAGAGCTTTGAAAGGAAAAAGCTTTTATCAACTCTTATATGTAATTTCTCTGTCTCTGTACATATAGAGAGATATATTGTACTGTGTTGTACTATGACTGTTTTTATTTTTTCCTTCATATATCACATTTCTCTCAGTGATGTGTTTCCTGAACTCATCTCTGACTTATTTTTGCTTTTGAATCCAAGCTTCAAACTTTAGACTTGTGTATGATTCTGAAGCAAGACATATAACATCAATTTTTCCTACTTAGCTTTTTCTGCAAAGAGAAAAGGGTAAATTTACCCTCACTCACATTTGTACAGCCCCAAAATGATTTAAATGTTTAGTGTGCTTTGCTAGGAAGACTTTCTGAACAACAAAAGAGAAAAGGTATCATAGAAGAGGTAACAACAGGAAAGACAATTTTCCCCTCTCCTTTCTCAGTACTGATTATAGCATTAAAAAGTATGCTAAAGCCACTAAACAGAAAGATACAGCCGTGATACCAGGACAGTATTAATGGGGATTAATTTGATGCAATATGTTGCATTAATTGGCAAACCACCCAATATTAGGTTTCTGCTTCAGTTTTTCTTTAGTACAGGCAGCCTGAATTACATCCAGTGCCTTTGGTAACCATAATCCTCCTAAGTCCATTGAAAAATGCAGCTGGCTAGCTTTCTGAGGATCCTTCCTGTGATGGGATTCTCAGGCAGCAGGAGACACCAAAACCACTGACATTTGCAGAGAGTGTGCAGGTTGTGGTCAGCTGTGGGCCACATTGGTCTTCAATTACTTCAGTGAACCTTTTGCCTTCAGAGTCCTCCAGTTTGTATTACTGGCCCAGCACTGGTGATCCCTTGGCCTAAAGGAGCATCGAGGTCACCTTTAGCTATCATTTCCCGTAAGGTCTTTGTTTATTTGCTAACAGCCTTCATTGTGTGTGATGACTTGTGTAAGTCCCTAATTCATACAGTGAAAGTAACAACTTCATTAGTAAGGCATGAAAAACTGATCAGACAAGCATTGTGCCTTCTCATTCATTGTCTCTGTATGGTAAATGTCCTGTTAGAGGTCACACAGTGATGTGAAAGTAAAATGGGCAATGGAATGGGCATGGTCAATTCTTTTAGTCCTTTGAGGCATTAAGCATAGCCTCCTTGACTGTCATGTTAGGGTTAACTACAGCTTAATTACAACTGTGTGCTATGCAAAACGGTGAGTTAACAAGTGAAATCACAATGCTAGACAACAAGTCTAGTTCTTAGGATTGTAAATATGGCAGTCCCAGTTGCAGAAGCCACTTCGGGTTTTACTTTTTCAACATTCCTGGAATAGCTGGAGCTACATGATTTATATGCAGCCAAGCTTGAAGTTTGCCCACTGATATAGTTTTGATCAAAAGGAAGAAAAGTATAATATTGAGGAATGGTTATATTTTTTTCTGTCTGCCTAGGTGTGTTTGTAATGCTTTATCCTGTGTACCTAGCTGCAACCATGCATAAGGTTTGCATTTTTTGGTTATAACAAAGGCATGTTGGAGCGTTTAACTAGACACATAGAAAGGTGTTCTTTGTTACAGTTCACTGAACTAACCCATCTCATTTGTGAATCATTAATGATACTGACTGCTGGGTAAATTTACTTTGGTTGTAAATCTATAAATGGCATGGGAAGATGTGGTAGAATGGTTTTTCATACTTGGCTTTTAAATGAGAACATTATAGTTTCAAAGAAGGTGAAGGAAAAATATAAATTAACATTTTGGAAGAAGACCTTACAAGCGCTAACATTTTTCATTCTGTAAGATTAATTTTACCGTTCTGTTTCTTGTAGTTATTGCTGTGAGTATACACAGTCATGCACAAGTTGTCCACTTTAGGACTATCCATTATGGGAGAAAATTTTTAAAACTGCTTTTCAAGGCATCCTATCTATGGTGGGTAACAGACACAGTCTAAAAATCAGGGAATTCAAAACATATATGATGTTACTTGGAGTTAAAAAGTGATCCAAGATAGGAAACAGCAAGTTTGAATGACAAGCATTTTCTTGAGGATCATGGCAAGAATTTTCCTGAGGAGCATGGCCTAGGAAAATGGTCAGTTTTGTTTTCATATAGAAATCCTCACTCTTATGTGCAAATATAGGGTATTGTGTAATTAGGAGCAGTAAATATGAGTAGATACATATTCAGAATGGAAGAATAGTATTAATTTTTCACCCCTATTATTAAAGGAGATTTCTGTACATAAAGCTTTATTGAAGTATTTTCCATTAGGGCAGAGCTGATATAAATTCACAAATACAGTGGGCTTTGGCACATGGGAGAACTCATAGCTGTAGGTACAAACAAGCAATGAATTAACATCATCTTTCCCGCCCCCCAATTTTTATCTTGTAAGAATTTCTGATGTTTCAAAAAGAGATTCTGTTCTGAAATAGGAAAACCCCAAACACAACACTTTATCAAATAAAAAGTGTAGACAACTTTCATTCAGAAATGATGTTCTTTAGAGAAATATACCTGTCACATAATAACATAATAATGACTATTTTTCAATAGGATACTTTACAGGTCATCATGAAACACTGGTCCAGCTCAAGCACACAGGAAAAAGCACAGCTTTGGGATACTTTGAGCCATGCTACTTTCCACTGCATATGGCACTTGTATACTTCTTGTATACTTCTCATTTTAAGAGTTCTCCATTAAAAAGAAAAAATTGAATTTTGGAGCACTTGAATTCAGCAACTCTCAGTTCTTCCTAGTAGCTCACAGAATTCACTAACAATATTTGCTAAAGCATGGAGCATGTTTCCTGCATTAAATTAAGATGCAGGATAAATAAGATTGCACTGGGCAAAGCTTATTTTTAGCAAAACTCTACAGGATCACATATATAAGTGTCAGTGATAGTGGGCTTAGTAGTTTTTTATCTGCTCATTGTTGACACAGAGCCAATCATGTCAATAATTTCATAGTAAGATCAATTAGGACCATTATTTTCAAAGGTCTCTTTGCAATCCTGTAACAGGATTTTTCTACACTTAATTATTTTATTAGTTTGTATTTTGTCCTTTGATTTCTAGTCCAATATGTGGGTGTGGTACAAGGAATTTCTTATCTCCTAAACCTCTTGGGTTCTCAGGGTGTGTTTTGGACATAAGCATGGATCAACTTCTGTCTCTGTCTTTTGTCTTTATTGTGTCTAATGTAGACTTCTTTAAAAATGCTCTTTTCCTTACATTAAGTGCTCTAAAAAGTTTAATTGCTTGAGTATGTCAGAAACAATATCCAGGAAAAAAACCAAAATACCTTGATATGTTGTACTGTCAAATCACATGACCAAAAAAAACCATAAAAATTAAAAATTATCACAGCACAAAAATGTCATTAAATTTTCTTATTTTATTTGTGTCTCCACCCAGGGTGTAAACACACACTGGGGCATTCATTTATCCCTTCATCATAACAAGAATTAAATCCAGACTTAAAACTCTGAGCCAAGTCGGTTTTTTTGAGAAATCTCCAAGAGTTTATTTCCTATTTCTGTTTCTAATTATATGAATCAATACAAATAGTAGTAGTTTTATGGTGAAGGACAATGGCTGGAGCAGTTCTCTTTATAGGCATATCATAATACTATGTTCTACAGATAATGTAATGGAGTTACAATTTTCCAGTTTTATTTTGTACCATGCACATACACCTTTCACTTTTACTTTTTACATAAAACAGAATGTTATAAAACAGAACAAAAATAACTTATGATTGTATGAAAAATAACTGTAAAAAAATCACAAAATCACACATACTAGTAGAGCAAAAGGTGTACCTAATTCTTTTGAATTTTTACTTTTTTCATGACATGCAACAGACATTTCTTTAGAGGAAGATATATCAGCCAGATATACAGTATGGCAAATTAAGATCATATGTATATATGTAAGCATGTATAAATATGTGGATTACTCTGTAACATTTAGGAAAAACATAATCCCACTTTCTCTCCTCACCAAAGTGCTTTGTGTAAAAAATGTTACACAAGATGCTGCTTTCTGTACAGATGCTGCTCTCTGTACAGCAAAAAGAATTTCTTAAATAAAAACTCACTCAGCTAATTTTAATTCGTGGTCTTTTTCTTTTGCTTTACCTGCTTCAGGGAAATATATATACACACACAAAAAGCCCCAAACCAAGAACAAAATTCCATACAAACAAGAAAAAAAGTGCCATTTAAAAAAATCTGCTATAAAATTACACAGGGAAAACAGGGACTAAACCGTTAAAATGTAATTTTTATACTCATTCACACCTTTTCAAGAAAAGCTGAAAACAATATACAGTGTGACAGATGGCCTTAGCACTGAATTCTTCAGCATTGTAGTGGTAATCCACAATGCCTGTTTGTGTGTATGCACACATAGAAAGGGAGACCCAAATCCACACGTGCACTCATGCATTTCCACTTACACACATGCACTTTGTCTTTTAAACTCCAGTGTAGAACCATTTCTAATGCAGATATAAAACCACTGAGTTGGGACACAGTTGAATTGTATAAAAGAAAATTGTAAGTAATTTCTTTTGAATATTGTTTAATGTCCGTAGTCTAAAATAACTTCATCTCTTAGAAATGAATCCCTTTAGAAAGTTAACAATACAGCAAGTAGAGTAACTACACAAAACTCACTGAGGCACAAGTATTTGCAAATAACTCAGTTATGCAGGTAACCCACAAAATTGTATTTCCTCAAGCACCATTTTTGATTGTGACAAACAGGATTCCCTATTAAAATTCCAATATACATGAGATACGATGGGGCTTTTTATGCAACTGCCCTCAGTGATTAAATTCATGCCTTGAAGTCAGTCCAACTCCAAAGAGAATAATAAATAATAGTGAAGAATCCTCTTTGTCTCTGAATGAGAAGTAAACAAAGGCATATTTTTTTACAGACTGGTAACCCACATTCATGTATTTTGGCTGTTCTCTAGGGCCTTCTTTTTTAGGATTAAGGCTCATGGAAAGCTGTAAATATATATATTATATGTATGTGAAAGAATGACTTGATGACTTGCAAACATTTCGTTTTTAAAATGTAACTGAGGAACCCCAAAGTTAAAAATGCCCTTTTTGAGTTCTCTACTCTCACTTTCCCTTTGGTCAGTGTGTTTCAAAATGTATAATCCCCCAACTCTACAGAACAACTTGAACATTCAGATATGAGAAAAAAATTATTTCAAAAGGTTTAAAAGTCAAGGCAGTACAGATCTGAAGATAGCAACAGTATTTCAGTTTTGTAAACTGCAGTGGACAAATTCTGGACAATCGTGGTCAAAAGAATTTTGAAGGATTTATATATACAAAAGTATATAGGTACATGTCTGTACATGTATACGTCCACACATAGTCTGACCCTGCCCTTGCTGACTTCGGTGGAACAAAACACAATTCCACACATTTGAAATTGAAGTGTTCAGTGTGACTACTCCTACTGAACCAGGTTACACTTGTGTAGTTACCACAGAATGGGCTTTAAGATAGTACAAAATTAAAGCTTTAGGAAAAAGCTAACCTTGTGGTCCATGCAAAAGGACTGTCTTTTTGATTGCACATGTATAGCTGTGAAGGATGCCTGGTGTCATTTAACCCAGTGCAAATCACATATGTAACATCTAGACCTCTTTGTGCAAGTTGGAGCAGAGGGACACATTCTCTTGTGATGTGAGAAGCAGAATGGATGGGGGAAGAACTTGGCACAGAATTAGCTGTGTTTTAGTCACTTCTTGTTGTACTTCATTTATGTGTATATGATTTACTGATATATTCTATGTATCGGATGAAAATCTCTCCATTAAGTATTTAAGCACATGACTGCACATAAGAATATACTTCATGAATTCAAACCTCAAAAGATTGCCAGTGTTCACCAACATCTGGACATAAATTCATCCACGTAATTTCAGATTAAATTTGAGCCAAATTGGACTTAACAATTCTCAAAAGCTTGCCAGGAAAACAAGAGAGTTTGTATAAAACTTTTTTTTAAAGCTTATCTTTTTAGAAGAGTGATTTCAGAAGCATAGTTATGGTCCAGCCTGCAAAAATGAACTTTTCTGTCTTTATCAGGTCATGAGAATATTAAGACGTACACTACACAGTAAGAAGTCCACAAAATGGATGAACAGGAATTAAAACTAAAAACTCAGTCTTACTAATGTAAGAGTTGTTCTCAAAGTATACAGGATCACAGTGATGACATCTCTACTGCAAAATACTGGTTTTAACTCATAACCTTGTACGTTTTATGAAGGACAACCTAATTTGCTTGCATCCTGGACTAAATTTAAGGACCTTGAGCCTGACATTGATCAGAAAAACCAAAACCACCAAGTTTTATCTCTCTAAGTAACCAGAGGAAACATAGTACACTTAGGAGTAGTTCTTCTTTCTGAAAATGTGTTATGGAAAAAGATAAGGACAACCAGAATTTAATTGAAACAGTACAGATAGCTTTTTAAAAAAATATGTGGAATTTAAGGAAGAATCTTTCCTACAAAATATTTTAAACCTTCCTGCAGAAGACTATAGCACGTATAGCAACAATGGTCTACAATCTAATTAAAAAGCAACTGAAAGTTAAAATGCATTTATACTTATCTGGCAGATGTGCTAAATAGAGACAAAGTCCACATAACTTCTTGTGTATTTAAACCTTCTTATTAATGCTTAAAGGGTCAGAATGAATGCTGGGAAAACAGTAATAGCCATACTGTATGGCATAAAATAAAGAGGGAAGGAAAGGACACCTAACCTGAGGACTGTAAAAAGCCCTCTACCAACAATGTTTAATCCAAAAAGAAGCCACGCCAATGCCTCCAGCAGGTAGTGCCAACATTATGTAAAATTTCTCTCCCTTCTGGATACTGGTGTGTGTTAAACTTTAGAAGTATCACATGCAGACAGGTTGTGCAAAAACTGTATGCCTTTGAACTGTTTGTAGTATGCTCTGGTTTTGCTTCTTTTCCTTTTTCCAAAAAGGAATTTTATAAAGCTGTGTTTTTCTATAAGTGCACCCATTCAGCTTGAAAGAATTATAGCCAACAACCAGTTTTCTTATTTGGTCTCTGAATTCCCTTTGAGAAATTAAAATAAGAAATAATTTTTAAAGTACAGTTGCTGTACCACAGATGAGAAGAAAAGAAACAATTGCTAAGGTTGTGGCAAAGCTTGCTTTATCCAAACATTCTCCTTCTCAGCTGGCTGCTTGCAGTTCCTCTCCATTATGTATGTATATTTAGTCATATCCCCATACATACATGGCAGTTTCATGGAGAGAAGAAATTTGTAAGGAAATAAAAGAAGGGCAAGATGAAACAGAATCAAGTTCTTGTAACTAGATATACATTACTTTAGCCTTCAGTGTATACAGAAGAAAGCTGACTGGAACAATGATCCACTGCATTTACTTGTAGGAAACTGCTGTCATCTGGCATGCTGCAAGCTGAATCACCAAAGATACCTAGAGACCCTGCTGGAAAGTCATACACTGGGAGAAGAAACAAAACAAAAAACCCACAGTTAATAAGTAGGATAACTATATAATTAAATATGTCCTTATACTAATGCATAGAACTGGAAATGGTTTTAAATCAAATACACAAATAAAATAAATAAGCCAATATATGTATGAAAATAATTACATAACTTACTGCTTACCAAGGGAGGAATTTTCAGTTCTGTCAGAATCAATTCTGAAGTAGAGCAGATTTCATTGCAACTAACACCTCCCCATTTAATGGGTGTTAAAACTGTGATCATTAAAAAAATAAACTTTATGCTTGTTTAACAAATTTCATCATATTGAACATAGGATAAAAGACAAAAAAATATAAAAGCAAAGTAGACCCTGGCACAGAAATTACTACCTTTTATGAGTGGCAATAGTAAGCCCAAGAGTAACTGTTTGCAGACACACTCCCATCTTTCGGATAACATGTTTACATCCTGTGACATGCCTCTTTTTAACTACAGGTTCAATGGCTTTGCAATACCGTTCAAAGGACCAAGACATAAAAGGCACTTCAAAGCACAATAAATGTTAAATGGATTCATCCTGTGTGGAAGGACAGTAGAAGACCTGGGCATAAGTTAAGTGCTAAGATTAGGTTCACTGTCTTGTACCGATCCTTTGCACGGAGATCTTTCATCCTTCCAGTGCAGCATGCAAGGCCCCTTAAGTACTTTTTATCTAGGCACAGACTAAGTTCAGTGCACACAGGTGAGTGTGCATCCAGGCAGTTTTTGTCGTGGAAATGTGAACAAATAAAATTCAAGACTGATAAAAACCAAACATGCACCAAACAAAATCAGTAGTTTGAATCATCTCAGGTCCCTGCCACAATACGTGCAGTGGAGTGGAGTGGCTGCACAAATGTCACAGAGGGCTCAATGGACTGTATTTCTGTATTTCAAAGACACAAGCCAGTGACTGCCCAAGCCCCACAGGCTAGACCCTTGAGGAGCCTTCAGCAGTGTGCAGACTGCAGACAGGCTGGTTGTTACTGCCCCTTGCAGCGACAGCCGGCCTCAACACAACCACTAATGAAGGTCTGGAAACAACCTCCTCTTTGTAAAGAGTCAAATCCATCAAGACACATCCCATCCGAATACACAGCTCGGGCACATCTGCCAATGGTCACAAACTGTACACAATCACACATGGAGTCACCAGCTGTTATTTACCTTTGATACCAGAATGATCTGAAAAACTTCGATGGAAAATGCCAAGCCCTGCCTGGCCCGCTGATGTGAGAGCTGAGCAGTCAACAGGAGGAACCATATCGCAAGAAACACTGTCTTGTATGCTCTTCTGAGTGTCAGCATAATGTGGAGGGCAGAAAGTCTGAAGCTGCCCATAAAAACCTAGAATGAGAAGAAGGACATCAGTAAAAGGCCTGGACAGAGATACAAAGGATAGTTTGTGGAACCATGGCCATGAGAATGATGAAAACCTCAACTGCCCTACCACCCAATTTTCAATAATTTTAAACAAATAAAGCAGCATTGATATGATGCTCCCTAAAACTTCCTCAAGTTGCTACTAGTTTCAAACACAATCTACTACATGGACATTCTGATTCCAGCATGACCTGTGAGAGGTATTGACTGGCCAGAAGCTGAAATTTTTCAGAAATTTCTCCCTATACTGTGCAATCATGTGTCTGAACTGTTACTCTCCAGTGTCACACTGTGCATCTGCCAGAAAATCTAAGAAAATGCTAAATTCAAAATAAAAGATTACCCAAGTAAAGTTTGAATAAAATCTAAGGACCTATCACTGATGCGAAGACAGCTGGCTGATAGTAGGGTTATAGACATAGGGACTCTGAGCAAAAAGTTTTTATGATGGAAAGAGAGCACAGAAGCTTAATGTAACTTTCTAGATACAAGCAC
>JAOTQP010001179.1:27237677-27250660 GCA_026413545.1 Cichladusa arquata
CAGGAATACCATCTTCAAAAAAAAAAAAAAAATGCAAACATGTAGCTACATCTCACTTCTGTAGTTCTGTTCTCCACAGATTTTCATGCCAGAGGTACACTACATATTGAGATCATAGGCTTTCAAATATGGCGATGAGTAGTGTTAATCACATTCTCACTGGGAACATTCTGTTGTTTTAGATTTTGCTCTTTGTGTATTTTACAAAGGACTAAAATCTGATCTGTATTATATTAGGGGAAAAAAAGAATAAATAACCAGGAAAGCTCTGAAACCAGGAAGTAGAAATGGGAAAAAAACTGTTTTGAGGATTCTTCCTCACTATACTTCATGTCAAGATTATAATTAGTGATTCATTCTGTTTTCTATAAATAGTAACATCACACAAATATCTATTTCTATCATAGAAATAAGAGTATCCCATTCCATCCTGTCCCATCATGTCATATCCTATCCTATTTATAAACATGCAAATTGAGACTGAAAAACTGAAACAAACATGCATGCCATTCTACAAACACTAAAAAAGTATTTCTTCTTACAGTTATTTGAAAATATTAACACCAAATTGCCATTTTCACAGATACAAGGATATTAAAGATGGAAAAGCATTAGGACAGTTCTCAGGTAACTCTCAGTTATGGTGCACAGCTCACAGTTGATGCTGTAAAACTTTCAGCACAGTGTTGATATGAGGTTCTTTTTATTCCCAGGAAACGTACATAAGGCCAGCTGCTATCTGGCACAGGGTCTCTTGGTAAACTCTATTTATTATTTTAAAAGTCAAGCCTTAACTTTCTAAGTTTGTTGGTTTGTTGTTTTTTTGGTTTTTTTTTTTAATTAAAGAAGTCATTAGATCACTCTCAAAAGCAAAATGGACAGTAAGAAATCCACTCTATAGTTCTAGAGTGCAGCATTTGCACTCAAATGCAAACATGCCAAAGATACAGTAGAACATCTCTAAAAATGCTAATTTCATGTCCAGAGAATTTATGTACTTTTGTTATCCTGGAAGAAAAAAACTTGACTGACTCCAGTTTTGACAAGCTGACACTGATACAACTTAAAGGGCCTGGTTAAAGTGGTTTCATTAAAGCAAAAGCATAAGGCATAATTTCATGCATTACTTGTTTATGTTAAGCAGTGTGCAGCTTGAAGTGCCTGAGACAAAAAGCACAATGCATACAGGAAGAGGCATCATTAGTAGAAGGAAATTTGCTTGGCCAAACCTGGACTTGAATTTAGAAGTTCAATTTTCACTCAAAAAATGCACCAAACAACATACTAAAAAGGCAATTGTCTTAATTTTAATACAATATTTACATCCCTGCTGCACTATTTTCTTCTGCCAAATTGGCTCAATCATATGTAACCCCTAATATAAACACAATTTTAACAGATATAAGTAGAATACTTTATCATTAAAATAACAGGATTAAACTGTGCCAGTATGTAATGGTTTGAGAAGCACCTTTCTCAAAGTATGCTCTTTCATAGGGATACACAGGAAGAACAGTGTTTGATTTCAAGGACCAAAGTCTGATATTCTCCATTATGCAACAACAACCTCATCATGGGACAGAATTTCTTGCAAATTTCATACGTCAAAATTTATTTTAACTCTTCTATCAGAGAGATAGTGCTTCCAGAATGTTTCTTATGGAATTAATAAATTCAAGCTATTCAATCCATAGTGTATTCATGGCCCACCCAGTTAATAATGGAGAAAGAACTGTTTCTGCTACACTCTGCCAGAACCTCTGCCAGTAATTATGATTTAAAATAAAGGTGCAGTGGTGACCAGAATGTTATAGGTATTATTTCAAAATTTTATTTCTTGCACTGCTTTTTAGTAGTTTTTTTTTTCCCCTCAAAATATAGCATGTGCATCATTATAACCATGGCCATCTAGTATACTTGTATACATAGCTATAAGAATTACTTGACTATCCTCTAACTATACCACTAACTTCCAATTTCCATCCTTATGGAAAACAGACATGACACATACTGATTTTTTTCTACCTCTGTTTCATAATGCTCATTCTCTACCATGATAATGCCAACTCACTTATATTCATGAGAAATTTTAATCCTGATAATTGTACATAAGAAGCACACAAGAATATATTACCTTGTGATACTTTAAATTATTTGGATGCAAGTAAATCATACAGAAGTTACATTCAAGGCCATATGCATCAGTAAATATTCAACATTTTCAAATACTTGAAATGGCTACTTTGGGGTTTCAGTTGGAATGCACTCACTTGAACAGTCTGAAGCATACTTAATCAAAATATGCTCTGTAATACCGAAAAGCTACCCCACAAACCCCAAAGCTAAATAATTAGAAAGTAAATAAAATGAATATTTTAATGTTTATTTTCTGAATTCTAGAACTTTTTAAAACAACTCAATTACTTTTAAATCAGATTAATTGGTGCTTTATTGAAAAGCATCCAGATTAGTATGTATGGCTACTGAAAAAATCTGGACCAGAAAACTCTGCAAAATCTACAATTCAGCAAAAACTTAAGCAAATTAAAATGGGGAAAAGGTGAATTTGTAAACAACCTTAGTGTGGCTTCATTACTGCCAGCCCATACTCAAACAGTTCTCATAATAACCAGGTCCTAATTATGCATTACTTTAATATACCACACTTTCACTGAAGTCAATGAGAATTCTGACTATGCAAGGAATGTAGAATTACAAGTAGTTTCCTAATCCTTAGGTCATAAACCAAGATAATTATAATGCCTCAACTCATAATGTTGCTGGCTGAACCACTCTGCAGCGCCTTTTAGGGCATTAACAGCAGGATTCTGTTGAATTACTCTAAAAATCATATCAAGAACTTGCCTCTGCATTCTGATTTGTAATAGCTAATTTAAACTAAGCAACCAAAAAGATTAGAGTGAAATGTATTCGAGCTGTTTAGCAATGTAGCCTTACCTCTTCTTTCCTCTTTGTCCCCTGTTAAAGGGGAAACCAATAACACAATTCAACATTTAAAATCCTCCTTTTATCCTGTTCTGAGCAGAGCTACTTACACATCTGTCTTTTCAGGGCAAAACACAGACCACTTGCAGAAAAGAACAGTTGTGGAAAAAAAGGCAAAAGCACTTGCATTTTAATCAGTGGGAGTCCATCACAACAGCAAACAGCCAAGGAGGTTTATTTCTTGCCCCATAAATAAACCACATAAAAATTTACAACAACATTCAAAATGTACTTTTCAGCCTAGTAACTGTTTTCTATTCTTGACTGCTTAACACTCGGCTTTTTTTCAATTAGAGCCTGTGTGTTCAATTAGTTAAAAAAAAATTTAAAGAGGCAAGAAAGAAAGAAATAAAGCCTTAAAGAAAGGATTAAGCCCTGTATTTTATTGAGAGAGAACATAAATTAGAAATTCTTTTCAAATCTGGAGTATCCATTCTTTAATCTTCTGCCCTGCTGCGAAGTGTAATAAGAATAAAGGCAGAAAGAAGCTTTTTTGCTTCATTGAATTTGTTCAGTGAAATATATGCTTTTGACTATCTGCAACTAAATCTCAAAATTCATGACGACTCAGACAATACTCCTGCATTTTATAAGCCTGTGCATTAAAAAGAGAGCTAGGAGAGCTTGCAGAAACCCACATGGTGAGCAAGCTCTCCATATTCAAAAGGGCAAGACAGAAGGCCATGTGGATGTGAAGCAAAGAAGCCATGACTGTGAGAAGATGGTGACAAGAGTTCATGTACCAGCAATCCAGCTCTTCAGCGTGGTGTGACTTCATAAGCAAAATACATTTCAAAGTAACCAACAGAACTGACTGATGGGTGTGAGTTAGGGATAAGAAAACCAATGGAAGACGTTAACGGCTGGACAAGGTAGAACTGTTGCTTACTGTTCACTGTTTCTTTGCAGAATATTTTATTAAAATCTAAATGTTATGCTTTGAATTTAAAATTAAACCAAGATAATTTGATGAAAAAGACAGAAGTGAAAAGGAATGCTGAAAGCAGAAATAGGCACCATCTTTCTTCAAGGATACCAAATCCTCTTGCCTGTTTTGCCACATCAAATTGAGAAAGATTTTTGCTGAGATCCTATGACAGTAAAAACAGCCCAAAAAAGAAAAGATAAATTCTTTGAAGTTATTTTTCTCCTTTTGGTGCAGTGCACCCAAGTGCAAAGAACCAGTATGTACATACAAGAGAAAAGAAAACAAGGCTGCTGCTCCTCCTCCTTCTCCTCTCTCTTAACACCAAAAAAACCCATAGAAAGGAAGCAGCATGAACTTCATCCCTTGGCTCCAACAAGCTCAGTATGTAGTGCATCACCTGCAACTCAATTTACATGCACCAGAACCTCTTGCCTCTTGCAGACATGCCTCATAGCCGAGAGAAGAAAACATTTGGAATACTCAGAAATCACTGTGAAGGCAGTCAGGTCTGTATCACAGGCAAGAGTAGGGCCACAAGCGTGGACTGGACCGTGGCTGCAGTCAGGACAAACGGCAGTCACTCTGACTGTCCCCAGTGAGTAACAGCTGATGGCTGAGATAACAATGTGATGCAGAATCTGGAGCACAAATATTTGGGTTAGACCTTGGTTTGGAAGGAGGCAGGGCGATACCTAAATCAACAGATGCGTCTGGTTACCAGGGACGGGACTCAGGGTTCAGAGCAAGGCTGAGTACACGCAGCACATCTGAATGGCCAGGCCAGGCTTGGAGATGGACTGTGCTCTGCAGAGATGCTGGCACACGCTTGCTGCTTGTAAAACTCTGGTTAGGGCACAATATGATTTTTTTCTAAAGAGCTCAGCAGCCAACAGCTTCTGGCCCAGAAACATGCCAATGTCAGTATTTTCTGACTCACGACAGGGTCATTATTTCTTCACACAGATGGTATAAAAAGATTCAAGTTTCCAAAAACAGAAGATAAGGCCTATGTAGATCCCTGTACTCATTTGAGTCATTTGAGTCACTCATATAATAAGGGATTTTGGTCCCATCTAGTGAGATGCTGCCTTCAGCAAACAAAATTCTTGTGACAAAAGGCCTGTGGTGAAGGGACTGAGAAGGATAAATGCAAAACAGTTCCCTCGGGTGAGCCAAAAAAGCTGCTCAACAACAAGAAATTTAATACAGGAAAAGTTGAGGAATAAGCTAATAAAGACATTGCAGTGTTGAACATATTTTTATTTTCCATCTTTCTAATAAGGTTAAACCATTCATACAACATTACATCACACAACCAACCTTTAAAATACTGAAGACCTTCTAAGCAGTAATATAAGCATGTTGGTATTTCACATCAGGCATATCTTAGATCTGTGTTGAACCTTTTTCTTTTCCTGAGGCTCCTGCGAAAAGTAGTATGGCAGTGACTCAGAAAAAGAATTCCTATGTAATTTAGGATTAAATCAGGTTCTCTGCTCTATAGCATAGATTGTCCACTACATACAGAAATTAATTTCTTCCCCCCATAGTATGAGGAAATGTGTCTCTTATATATCGTACATGGAAGTGGTTCTCACCATACAACTGAGGTTTCAGCTACAATAAGCCTTACGTGATCATTACAGAAGGGCATAATAGAGTGAATACAGAAGTTCAGTAATAAATGCAGGGTGACAGTGGAATAATCACAAGCCTTGATAAATGCAATGATTTTGTTCCTATTATGTAATGATTTTGTTCCTATCATGAAATAGATAATTTTCAAGGGAAGCCTCAAAGAGTTTACAGACTTTACAGATGCAAAACACTTTTGGAATTAATCCAAAGCTAGGAGGAGAGAGGACAGTCCAAAACATGCAGGGCCAAGCAGAAGAATGAGATGCATAAAATAGGGGCAGGAGGAAAAATAAGGTCAGTACATACGGCATAATTACTAAGGGGAAGTACATACACCCTTTCTCAATGGGTAAATTACTAGACTTTGTTTATTTAAGTGGTATGTCTGACACTACAATTGGTTGTAGAATACCCAGAGGACATTTTAGATAATAGCAGGCTAGTGACAGTGCCTAATTTTTAGTGCTGGTGAGTACAGCCAAAGAGAACAAAAACCATAAATACCTGCAGATTGAGATGCACAGGGGATGAGCTCTGCAATTTTTTGAGAGCAAGGATAAAAAAAAACTTCAAATTTCATCAAAGGAAAATAAAAGGATGACTCAGTAAATAACTATCCTTGTGAAACTATGGATTTTTTTTCTCCTCTTTTTGGTGGACATTACATTCTTCTTTATATGCATTTCCCCAGGGCAACTTAATGTTTACCTCATTCCCTGTGAATCATTACAGCATTCAATAGTCTTTGAAATTAATCTTTTCCCACTATAAAAGCATGTTTTAAGAAGGTACAACAGATATCTGAGCTGTTCTTGCACTGTTGGACAAAGTCATCGTGCTTGGTTTTCCTTAACTGACAACACAAACTTTATTTTCTATTTTAATTGCTTGTACCATTAACTTAAAGCCAGATGATGAAAAATGCAGATAAGTGCACAACACAAGGAGTAATTGAGAATGAACAGCAGATGAAGCCTACTTTAGCTAATGGAAAGAGAAGACTAACTCTGAGCCTGGATTATGCTTATTTCCTAATCAAGTGCAATGCTAAAAGCACATGTTGATGTATGCCAGAAAATCAGTTAAAAACATAGCAGAAGAGCTTTATTGCACTTCACCTTTTTGGAGTTTCTGTTTCAAAATAACTTCATGTTTACACTGCTATGGAAAAGGTTACCATCTTGCTAGACAGATGTCCAAAGGCAGGGTAAGCAAATCTGGTATCTATATTACAAATACATTAAGTGGATTGGTAAGTCTGATAGGCACTTGTAATTAATAACTTCATAGATAGAGAGGCCTGATTATTTTCAGGTAACAACCACACAAAAAGACTGTGCAGGAAGGAGGGAATGAGCAGTGAGGTGTAAACTGGGATGGTTTTAGAGATCTGGAAGAATGAAGAAGCTGAAGTGAATGGGCAGGCTCAGGATGGATCATGCTGGATGGAGCAGTTACTGTCTCCAGTTATACCAGCATAACTGTGAAAAACACCTCTGATATCTGCATTCTGTTCTTCCCTTTCTATATTATACACTAATAAAGCATTGAAACCGGAATGGTTTATCCTTGAAGATCAAGTTTCAGGCGTTGGAGATAACTCAAAGAGGGTGTACTGCACTGGCAACTTGTGCAATCCCTAGAAAATTGACCATTTGCAGAAAAAGTGAGGGCTTCATTTATTTACTTTCAACATTGTTACTCACAGGGGGAAGTAGAGCTCAGCAATGAAGAAGAATGTTGGTGATGATATTGCTGGTAAGATACAGATTCTTTTCCTTCTTGCATTAATATTTATTCATAAGAAGGCTCCAGATCTGATAACCTTTGCTAGCTCTGCTAGCAGTGACCTTTTGATGCTTATGAACAGCATATGCTGTAATTACAAAACAACATACATTATAGAGCTTATGTTAGGGCTATGTCCCTATAGTGGTTGCATTCTCTTTAGAAAAATATATGTTTAGATCAAATATTAAACACTCTCCATTAACTGCCTGCCAGCTGTTACTTTGTTACTTATATTACTTATATTTCCTTATTTTGGTTGCTTTGTCCTACAGTCTAAAAACCCAGTGAAAGCCTGAATAAGTCTTTTGCATCTAGCTAAATCAACATACACATACTTACCTGAAACAGTGCAAGACACTATCGTTCATAAAAGTCCAAAGGCTCTTATGAAGATTCGTCTTTGGTTTCTACAATGTATAGCATGAACACTGTTTGAAAGGCTGCTGTTTCCTACAGTTTCCTGATATCTCGCCAAAGCAAACTGAATTGATTGAAATGCAGCCTACTGATGCTTTTGTATCATTTTAGAAGCTAATGGCAACCTTCCACCTCTTTTGTTGAATGGTGTAATTGGCCTGCCAGAGAGGATCTGGTATTTTAACATGTTTCTTGTTTGTCTGAGCTAACCAATTATTCTGCAGTTGCTATCCAGGCGGCCGACTTTTCTTCATTGGGGTCATTAAGCTTGTCAAAACTAGTTTGTCACCACAACTGCTGACCCTCATTGCTTTTGACAGCAGCACAAGTGTCAGACTAAAGAGGCCTTTGCATTACAAGAAAGAACATCACTGATCAGAGCTCACCAAGCGTCCCGACCATATGCCACAGCATGCCCTTCTGACACCAAGAGAGGTGGAAACAGTACCAACTTTATTACATGAGGTCACCAAACAACATCACTAATCATTCTGTAAAATGAGTATACAAAGCTTCAAACAGCTAAGGAGGAGGAATACTTGAAGGCAGTATCTGACCTACATGGATGATACTTAAGGATTGGGTTATTTTCATTTTAGTTAAAAGATGATGCAAGTCACTTAGTCTGAAACAAAACTCTGTGGAAGAAGTTACCAGCTGGCTCAGACCATATTTTTGGAAAGTTGATCAGACACAGCAGCTGGCAGTAATGCAGTTTTAGCCCAGTCCAGCAGATCATTACAAGGAATCCTCCCTATATTCTTGGCCACCCAAGTAACATCTGAATCAGGCCAGTGGCAGGCTCTTTATCTGATGTAATGCTATCCACTAAATACTTAATACCCGACCACTTTTATTACAGTGGGGTAAAATTTGCCATTAAACCATCTGCATATACTTAGAATTTTCTTCACTGAAAGTAAAAGATGTAAGAGTCTTATGATGAAGTTAATCCCTTATAATTACCGCTATCACTTTATTTTGGTGACAAATAATGCATAACCTGCTCCTTCACTGTTGTGATTATATTCACAACATTATATATTAATGAGGTAACTTGGAATTAGCACCATGCCCTCAGATGCTATAGGGTATTTGACAGGAGAAGAGAAATAAATGATAATTCAGATGAATGTTTTCTCTCATCGCATTCTTAACTATTCAAGGCATCAGTTCTGGAAGGGCCTTTATCCCCAATACCATAAGAGCTCCTACTTGGTTTAGTTGAGATGATTTGTACTGCCATAAGTTCATCCCATAAATAAATCTTTACAGTTTCAGGACCTTCACCTGTATGCTACCCTACAGTACAAGAAAGGTTCTGTAAATACAGTCACAGCAATATGTGTTTGGTTTCCCCCGAGAAGCCTTCAAATTCCATCACTTTTTCTCCATACTTTTTGTAAAGCAGTTATTTTTCTAAGCCTTTAGAAAGACATCTTTTTAATGAAAGCAGGTATATGCAATGTAGCTCAGCAAACACGATCCAGTCTTAAGACACAATGACTGCTGTTGGATTATATGTCTATGTGAAGTACACTTATTTAAACAAGGCTGAGTGACTTAACGGTTCATCAGCAATGTAATGACTTTGAACATCACTGTTCCCATTTTAAAAAGGAAAACAAATGAAGAAGAGGAAAAGAGACAAAGAAGAAAGAAAAGCAGAGTAGGGCTTCACAGGATCCCAGGATTCTGTGTAGTCCTAATGATGTCATTCAGTATTTAATCTCTGGTGACAAGAAGGCTTTTTTCCCTCCTTTCAGCAAGAGAGCAAATTCAACATTAACAAAGTCCTGTATCTGAAGCCAAGATTGGATGTGAATCTTAAATTGTTCCTAGCCTTTTCTATCCCTTCCCCCTGGACATAAAGAGTAGCCACAACCACAAAGTTATGCTTGAAAAAGTCACATAATTATTTTGAGCTTATTTTTAATTTATATTTGGGATGGGCTTGTACAAAACAACTATGACATTCATAAAAATACAATGGTCATTGTAGTAGGAAGAGTTGCAGAAATGACAAATATTGCAACTTGCCAAGCATCACAGACAAAAGCTTTTAAAATGTGCACATTCCTTGACTGGCAAGTTTTGTTGTTAAAATCAGGCAGGGGTGAAATCAATCTGAATAGGGGAGAGGAAAATAAGACCAGGGAAAGAAATGGATGTGACACTCTTCATATTTCCTAACTGCTAATCACTTCTAGAGTGAGGTACTCCCCATGGAAAACAAATGACATTATTTTTTGATGCTTTTTATTTCATGGAACAGCATTGATATTAAGAGTTGGTAAATGCAGAGTAAAGGGGAAAAAATGTTTTTCCTTTCTGTTTGCTGTAAGGGTTAGCATTCACACATAGCCAGATAAACTCCTGCTGTCAAGAGTTGAGAATTTTTGATATTGCACATCAAAATTTTACGGAGTCAAAGTGTTGATATTTACTTGGGCCAAGTAAATATCCAAACCCAATATTCCTAGTTTACATCTGGAAAGCTTAATTTAGATTTTTTTATGATTATCCACTAGCACCCTGAAGTAGCAGAAGTTCAATGCAAAAACAGTGGCTAAATGCATATGAACAGTTCCACAAAGATTCAAAGAGTTAGGAAAGCAGCTCCTTAAGTTGTAAAGCAGCCTTTTTTCCTTTTTTTTTTTTTTTTTAAGATTTTAATCAAAAGGAATAGGAAAATAAACTCATTATTATATAGCTTTTGTTTTCTGAAAAACTAAGAAATATACCCACCAAATGCAGAGTCTTACCTTACTAAGTGTAACATACCATATATCACCAACAGGTGTCAAGGGAATAACAATAGAAAAAAAAAGGAATAAATGCACCATGCAAAAGGTACACAATAAGCCATCCACATGTCAATAATCCTCCGTCATCTTCTCATCATTCCTTTAATGTGGCCAGAACTTGTAACTGTTCCAGGAACCAACAGCAAGGAATCAGATTTGGTCAGATTACTGTCCAAATTTCGACCAGAAATCTGTGACCCTTGACTCCTGAAGGCACAGTCAGAGAAGTACAGAAGCGATGAAAAACTGCATTTTGATAGTAGCTTTTCAGAGTAGTCATTCATCCCACAACTAGACTTATCAGTTTAAAATTTGAGGTCAGATAGCGATGCCTAGCTGACCTTCTGCAATGTAGAAACACTCTTGTTTTTTCTTCATAGGAATAAAGCACATTTTTCAGTGTTAAAATTAGAGGTTCCTACAAAACTATCCCCTTAACTGGTATATGGATCTGGCTTCTATTAGAAATCATGCTTATTAAATCTTAGCAGAAGCTGACTAAAATGGCAAAGTTGTGAAAGACAGGACAGTACAGCCACATGTAAAGACTGGGAATTACGTTTCCAAGTATTGTTTCTAGTCAAGTCTAAAACACATCTCTAAGTAGTCTGAGCATTCTGCAAATCTATGTATTTTAGCACAGTTTTCTAAAAAAATGTTTTCAAACTGACATGCATGAGTCACTTTTAGAGTATTCCTAAACATTTGTGCTGTTCATACAAGAACATGGACAATTTTAAATAATAAACATGGCTTGTGCACCCATTCAGAATATAAGAAAGATTTGGAGTAAAGGGTTCAATGAAAAGTGTTAGGATCAGTACGTGAACACAAGTTAAGAGTTGTGAGACACTACTGGTTTCTTTTTATGCAGAGAATTTCACAAGTGATAAATTAATGTGAATAAGATAAAAAAGCACCTGGAGAAGATGTGGCATTTCACATTCAATTTAATTATATATAAATTCCCACACAAGGACAGCAACATCAACAATCAAACCTAAGGCAAATTGTCTGATATTCCTTATTACAAAGTACATCCAAGTCTGGAATATGCTACAGGAATAATGTGTTCTATGAATATGAAAAAACAGATACGCTTACAAGCCATTCCATGCTTAGCTATAGAAGAAAAGCTAGAAGCCACAGAAGAAAAGCTAGACCTGCATTTTTTAGATTATCAATCATTTAGTAGTGACCTGGATTGGAAAATGTGTTAAAGATCTTGTCGTTAAAGAGGTGCTGTTTACAGCTTCAGAGCATATTGCAATAGGACAAGCAGAAATGGCTTTAAACAAAGAAGGTATGCTTAGACTAGGTATAAATTAGGATTAGGAGAAATCCTTGTGAGGGTGGCCAGGCACTGGAACAGGGTTGTACAGAGAAGTTGTGTTTGCACTCTTCCTGGCAAATGTTCAAGGCCACGTGTGATACAGTTTTGAGCAACCTGGTCCAGTGGAAGAGGCCCCTGTTTATGGCAGGGAGACTTAAACTAGATGATCTTCAACACCCCTTACAACACAAAGCATTCTATGACTATGAAACCAGCTGACTAAAGCTTGAATCAAAAATACACTTCGCTAGTTAATTTAACGTAGTGATTTTAACACTGTTGTCACTTGATCAACACATATGGAACAGGTCAATAAGATAAGGCATGATGTGCACTGGTGCCAGCCAAAGCTGACTCCAACTTCAACAGCACAGTGATGCCAAATGGTTTCCTAATTGCTCCACCAACATCTCTGATGGAAGTGATGATGTTGCAGTGTTCTTTCATCTATAAAGTCAGGTAGGTTAGCTTCTATTATTAGTACTTAAGCAAGAAGCCTTAAAAAATATGCATACAACTAGGGGAAACCTGTGCTATTATGCAACTTTCAAAGCCAGCAAAACACAGTAAGAGTAAATGCCAGCAGAAACCAGCTACTGGGAAAAGCTTTGTATTGTGCCATTCCACTGTTCAAAAAACACAGTATCTATGGTTGTGGCTGAGTAGTCTGGATTTTTTTCAAATTGTAAATACTTGTATTAGAAAGGAATTCAAATTTGTTCCTCAGTACTTCGTAGTCACGTTTTCCAATAATTTGTCAGCTCATAAAAACCTCAGTGGAACCTTCTCAAGCAAATGACAAGGTCAGAAGAGCTTTTCATCAACCTTCTGGTGAGTGTGAATTTACAGCTTCATCCACAGGCATCTTAGAATGTCAGGTATCTTTCTACATATGATAACAAAGAAAAGGAGAAAAAGCGAGGGAGGATGAGAAATCTGCAGATTTTCTTTCCAGGGAAACTCTACGATTCATCCTCAGATTTCAATGTAACTTACTAAGTTTTCACTCATCCAAATACAAAATAGAATTTCTCAAAAATAATTTTTTAAAAAGTCAGCAGAG
>JAOTQP010001179.1:27327811-27338575 GCA_026413545.1 Cichladusa arquata
ATTTGTGAATTCTGATTGACGGCCAATTACAGTCTGGTTAGCTGGAACTTGACAGCCAACTGCAGATATATTAACAAACGTTCAAACACTGGTATACAAGAAATGCAAGTTCAATCTAGGTCAAATATGCTACAACTGAACTCTGAAATAAGCCATTAAAAATGTCTCAGGAGGACAGAACTAGCATGCTAAATTGTATATTATACAATTAAGAACTGTATTTAGCTGCCAAAGTGGTATGTCAGCAATGATGATGACTGCCTGTCATATTATACTGGTATTTGAATAAAGCATGAATTATAAATTTATTCTGGATTTTCTCAAGTGCCATTTCAGTAAGAGTACTTATTTTCTTTTTAATTTTCTAAGTAAAAATTACTTAACTGCATATAGAGATTTTTTTTCCTTCTCTAAACATGTACTTATGGTATTTCCAAAAGGTTCATAGTAAAACTCTTGGTAACCCCAAGGCCTTTACACTGGCCAAATCTAATACAACTCACAGAAACAGACAGACTCAGACAAACTGTACTGCTTAATTTACAGTAAAGATAATTTTTCTTGTGAAAAAGGCAGAATATAACACTAGTTGAAAGTAGTCAAATAACATTTATTAAAAGAGACATTCAGGTGAAATAAAGAGAAGCATTTGTCATCAAAACCCCAAGATTTGAGAATACTGAAAAGCAGACAAAGAACTTTTTTCATTTCTGTATTTCCATCTTCAGTCCAGTCAATACTAAGTACCACCTTAACAGAAAAACCTGTAAAATTTCCTATGCTAATACAAAATCATCACTCTTGGTTCACAACCAAGAAAACCTGAATAAATTATAATGTTAATAAAACATAAACCAGCCTAAAAATTCCCTTTCTGAAGGGAAATTCAAAACCTTTTTGAAACCTTCTTTTGGAAATGACATGATAACATTTCTTCTTTCTTGAAGAAAGAAACATTCCCAACATGCTTTCAAGGTCTTCTATCTCACAGCTGCTGAAAATGCAAAGAAGCTGGGACAGCTTGACCCGAGCATTATGTTCCTGGTTGCATGAGCTCCTTTTAGAAGGGACAGCACCAAGGTCATCCCTGGAAAAGAGAGGAGCTGCTGAGGAGCTTTTGGCAACTGCTGGGCTAGTGGAGGGAGAGAGGGCTCGAGAGACTACAGGGTACAACACAGGGCCAGGATGGAGCAGAAGCATGGCTGTGGGTGGACAGAAAGTCACATCTCAGGGGAAAGAGGCACAGGGACTTTGCAAAAGGGCTGGGAAGGACCGTGCCTCACTGCACTCAAACCCCTGCACTGGTTTCCAATAAGGACTCTATGTATAGACCATATGGCATTTATGAATAAACAGTTTGATTTCTCTTCTTACTTTTACCCTTCTCTTTTTTTATGTTAGCTCTAGTTAACATATAGCTCTAGTTTCTTCTCTAGTTATGTTGGCTATCCTCTTTTTTATAACAGTTTAATTTAGAAAAATTATATAGGGCTTGGCATATCTGTTTTATAAAGGCCAACCAGCATTCACCATCAGCATTAACAACTGTTACCTCCACTAGCAACTGGAAAACTGGATCAGACATTGCATGGAGATTCCATTTCCAAAACCTTCTTACTACTATTTAGTAGAGCTAAACCAGTTACGGACCACAGACAAAGAAAGAAAATCTGCCAAATTTAATGATTTGCGTTTTCAGTATTATCTTCAATCAATAGGAAAAGGAGAGAACATTTTAGGGCAAATGTGACTTTAAAGCTTTCCATTTCCAGTTGGCGTTTGCCATTTTCAATTTGCCAGCTCCAAATACTTGTCAGTGGTTTTTCAGCCACGTTGCAAATTTTAATCTACTGTTACTTTTTAATCTACTAGTTTTAATCTACTGATACATATTTTAGTAATTAATTCTTCAAATTTCAATTCTGTAAAGGACTTTCACTAAATACAAGGTAGGAATCACCCAAAAAAGATTTGTAAAAGCAGAAAAACCAGGATTCTCCAGTAGGTGATAGCAGTTGCTGCAGGGAAACTGCAGGGAAAGAGCATTATCCCACTGCTCTGCTGGAGACCCAAATATGGCTTCTTTAGTAGGAGAGAGATATTAATCTGATGGAGCTTATTTCCATGCAGATGAGATACAGACCAGATAGCAGTGGCCAAGTACATTTTCTTTATTATTTTTTTTTTGTTTGATTTTAGGGAAAAAATGAGTGGACACTAGAAGGAAGTAAAAATGGAAAAGTATGTGATTGCCATGTATACTATCCATTCACAATTGTTTAAATGTATTTTCTTCTTCCTATTCATCTCAATTAAATTTACTAACTTTTAAGGCTTAATTTCATTAAAAAATGAACAGTACCAAGGTAGAGTCAGACAAAGCAACCTTTTCTGAACACCAAGGAATGCCTTCTGAAAGAAAATAGCATTTTACCCTACCAAGCTACCCTCAAAGCCACAGGAAGCTCTGTAGAACAATTCTGACAATGCAGATAAGTTACATCAATGTGCAAAGAGAGCCCAAATATTAATTTCTGGGTACACCATTGATTTCAACAGGAAATTGGCTGGAGCAAGACCCATTATCATGTCAGGGGACTGAATTCATTAGGCTTTTGGGCACATTTGCAAGGGGAAAGTGGAGAGGGAAAGCCAGAACTCCCTCACTACTGCACACAGCTATCATGGGTCAACCAGCAACCTCTCACTGGCTGAAGTGCAGCCATGCCAAGCACCAACAGAAAATTCATGCCATGGAGATGCTCCTTGAACAGAATGGGCCTGCCACGTGAACACTTGCAGGGAAACTTGTCAGGTCAAAATTCTCTACAGAGATTTTGCAACGGAAATGCTAAGCAGCAACTGCTTTGTTGTAATAATTAAAGCTGGGAAAGGCACATCTCTTCTACCAACCTGTCAGCTTGGTACTGTCCTCAGCAAAAAATGTCCGACTTACTGTGAACAAAAAACCTGAGGAGGCGGTGGTCTCTGCTCATTAAAGCACAATAATCCACTATAGACAGGCTCTCCTCTCACAATCTGAAACCTCTAACAAAGTGTCATGGTATAACTCCAGCCAGCAACTAAACCCCCACACAGCCACCACACCAATAACGTGTCAAATGGTTAGACTACACAGAGATAGACTCCTCTAAAAAGCCCAGGAAAAAACAATTAAACCATTGATTTTATTAACCATATAGCAGCTGTAGAACTGACCACATGAAACCTCAATGAGATGAGATTTTTATCTCAAGTTCCATTTCATGTATTTAGAGCTGCAACTGGAGAACACTGCCTGAACATGTAGTTTGTATGCACGGGTTTGTTGTTTCTTTTTTTTTCCACAAGGGCCTATGTATTCAGCTGTATCCTGTGTCACAAAACTGAGGCAAAGGGCTCACAGAAGAAAAAAAACTCATTCCTTACTCCTGCCCCAGGCCCTCCTACATTTCATGTGAGATGTGTTTTTTACCATCCCCTTTGGGGGAACTTCTGGTCTCCCACATTCTGGGGAGACTAGTGAGCTGATTTCCAGCTTCTGAAAAAATTCAACAGTTGATCAGCTTCAGCAGCACGTGTAGCCCTATGACACCTAAACCATTCTAAATCTCTCTAGAACCAATGTCTGTGAAACAACGGAAGGCCATGCTTATCACAAGCAGAATTTACAAACATCAGTACAAAATGACAGTATTTGACTTACCCCCACAAATATGACAGTTAAATGCATACCTTTATCTCTGTGTTCCATGCCTAGTGTCCCTTCTACTCCACTCAATGCATATTGAGCTGGTATCTCAAGTCTGCTGGAAAAATGCTGTACACCCTTACTACTAGCAGTGAAAGACATGCTCCACCAGTTGAATATAAGGTAATATGCCTGCAAACATCTCAGTGGCCTGAGATGAAATTTAGCCGGGAAGGTATAAGAGGAACAGAAACATAAACAAAGGGACACGTGCAAGCTGTTTATAACCCAGTTAGAAACTGGTCAGGTACATGTTAAGCAGTTTATTGTCCAAGCAAAGCCAAAGTTCAAACATGGAAGCATGGTTCTTTAAAAAAGTTGTCTTTTTTGCCCCAGCTTCCTTGAACTCAGAGAGAACTAATTACAAAATTCAGTTTTGGAAAAACTAGGCAGAAATAAAATAGAAAAGAAAAAAATCTCATTGGTGCAGACAATTTCTGATTTCTTCAGACCATTCCCACTTTTATTCATGGATGAACTGTAGAATCATAAAATCACAGCATGTTTCAAACTGGAATGGACCTATATGAATTATTAACTTCAACTCCCTGCTCCTTGCAGGAGCGTTCCGTGTATTTATAGTTGTACAAGGACCCTGAAAGTAAACAAAAGACAGCTTTGCAATTTAGGTATAGAATAGATGTCAAAAGAGCAGCTTCTCTTCTCATTGTTTTCTATGGGTGAGTGGTAGGAGAGAGCAGCTAAACCAAAGGAAACAGTGGGTTTGCTTCCTGTTTAGCACCATCTAATAGCAGTCTGCAGCAGCAGGGACCAAATAAAGAAATACATTACCGTGGTGAAGATCATGTTACGGTACTGCTAGGAAAGGCAATATAGTTCTAGAAGAACACAATAGAAATATGCCAAAACACCAAATCCAACTGCAAAATTTAGTATTTTCACACCTCTATGCTGAAGTGTGTACAGGACAGCTTCTTGGTAGCCTGCTCCTCTATGAAAAGGCATAGACAACCTGTTCCCTCTCTATAGATGCATACACAGGTCTAAAATTAATTTTGTGTTTGACAATAAATTGCACTTTATGGGGAGATCTCAAATCACTTTACGAATGTAAAAATAACATTTCATAAATTTGCCAACAAAAAGAATAGAGGCACAGGAAATTTATGTGACTTACCCATATTCATACCAAAATAGTGAAATCTTAATTAATCCAGAGAAGCACGTGGCCTCAATACAGTTTTCAAGAATTTTCAGGTACAAAACTTCCACAATTTTCATACTTCAACTGGATTTTTATTACTGATTTCCACTATAAAAGGTGGCTGAAATGTACATCTCTCTGTATGAAAACAGATTTTGTTAGTGCCATCTCCTGGTGATAAAACAAAACTGAAAAATCATTAACTAGAGCTGAAGAGTCTCAGTGTAAAGTGAAAATATAATAGTTTGATCTAGTTTGGTTTTCTTGTTTCTAATGGTTTGACCTGGGGCATCTAATTTTCCTCTCTGTAAACTTGGAGGATACAGAACTCATTAGCCAGTTTTAGGATGGCATAAATAAGCATCAGTGGCAATAAAGTAAAACCATGAGCTGTCATCATAGTGAAAACAGGAGTCATAAAGCTATTGATAAATACACCCCATCCCCTTTGTTGGGTTTGCCCCACTTAGAAAGATTTCCATTTGGTCTAGGTGAATCAAAGAAATGTGCACCTTACTTAAACCAACACCTTTGCTATACTGCATTTTGGATGGCTGCCATTAATTTTAAATCTCACTGTCCAAGTCCACAAAGTAGAGGGTAAAGGGTATAAGATGCAGTATGAGAGAAGTTAAAATACACTCAACACAGAATGGGTAACTGTTGGCAATATGCCTAATACTCTTGAGTGGTTTTACAGTTCTTGTGAAAAGTAGCTCCTTTTTGGCATTAAGCCTAAGACTCTTCAGGGCATTTTTCTAAGTTGCCTGGAGCCTTTATAACACATAGTCCAATATGCATTTTGGCATCACTAGCTTTTCAAATTTTCTTCAACATTTTGTTCTTAAATATAATTCTGAACGTTTAAGATAAAGATTTTTAAAGTACAGAGTCAATGCAAATCATTCCCTACCACCCGTCATTTTTGTTTAAGAGCTGCCTCAACATCATTTGTGTTCAGAAGTTGAAACATGCCTGAAATATGAAAGATGGGGGAGAAAAAAAATAAGCCTGAAATAAGCACTCCAAAGGAGTGGTTTGCAACAGGAATCTGTGTACTAGTTTTTACACAGAAGTTAAGTAAACTTCTTGCACATTCTAGGAGAGGCGTACCAACAGCAACAGTAAACTGCTCAAGCCCAGCCAGGACTGCTGGGCATCCGCTAATTGTAAAACTAATTGCAGATTTAAACTAAGGAATCTCGTTCACAGCTGCTCCATTCTGGAAAGTCCTAGACAAGAGAAAAGAATCCACCAAGGCCCATCCTTATTGTCTTCAGAATGGATTTCCCCAAACAACTGCTAGAGCTGCAATGTCAATGCATTCCTTGCATTGATGGATTATGTTATTTTTTCAAGCATATTGAGGCCACCAAAAGATATGCAAAGCTGAAAAATGTGTCATGCCGGATTAAACTAAGACCATTATCACTTACTTTCTTATACTTAAATATCATCAATAACCAGGCTTTAAAACTGCCTGGTTATTGATTATAGAAAACAACTGAATAAGAAAGTGAGTCTTGAGTAAAGCTTTCTGCATAAGCAACTGCACAGAATACTGATGAATGTCTTTTTTCAGACTGCGCCAACTGACACATAAAAAACAAAAGTACTAGAGAGCAAAATAAGTATGTTAAAGAGATTTCAAGTGTGGCTCAATCTGCTTACTGATTAACACTTCAGCATATAACACTCCTCACAGACCTGTGTGGTTATTGTTCAAAAGTGAAACAAGGCTCTTTTGGCAACTGGAGACAAATTATCCTCGCTGACCAAGTTCACAGTTCTCACACAGCTTACTAGCACTGGAGCTGTTTCTTTTTCCAGAGTCTCTGGAGGGAAAATAAAATCAAACCAAATCAAATAGCAAGATGTCATGTCTGTCACCTATTTCCAGGATAAGAAAGAGCTCTAATGATTTCTAACAAAAAACAAGCTCATCTTACACATGAACAAATGAGCTAATTGACTCATTTTACCATAAAAAAAATTACAGACACATTTGCAAGACAGCAGAAAGTAAAATATATAATTGTCTTTATGTCAAGAAATAAACAACACTACAGAAACCTCAGAAATGGAAGATGACAGGTGTCTTTTCAATACCTGGAAAAGGACAACAAAGAGGGTCCATGATTATCTGCACAAGTTTCGGTATTTCTTATTGAAGTGCTCCATCTGGGGGGGCAGATGTTCAGATCTGCTTCCTTAAGCTCCATTTCAAGTATATTTATGTCAAGTCTTCACAACTATAATACAGCCTTCATCACACACACACATGCTGACTGCTGGTTTTAGTAGAGCAGACAGGTTTCAAGGCTTGAATTCCCCCCATATGTAGTGTCACCTGCTGCCAGGGAGAACAGGGGACACAAGGAGATGGCTGACACGACTGTGAGCCAGTCGTTACAGAAAATCCTGCCAGACACACCAGCTCAAACCACAACCACAGGAAGGCCAAAAACTAGGCTGACAGGCTGCCTCTCCCCTCACCCTGTCCACGCGGTGAGGACAGTGGCTGGAGGTGCTGCAGCTAACAGTATGCCAGAATAGCATTTTGGTCACAGTAAAGATTCTTCATCAGAAGAATCTAGGCTGCTTTAAGACTACAATATATTGTATTACTGCTCCTAAACTTTGAATGAATTGTCATAACATGTTAAGTATGACCTCTGTGATGCGGATTAAGGATCCAACTTCCCCAGCAGGGAAGTGTTCACCAATAATGCTGAGGGAAAAACAGAAACTGAGCTCCCTAATTATTCCCACAGCTACCTCCTGCAACTACCTACACCAGCAGGAATAGATTTATCTTTAATACTTCTCAATGAACTTCAAAAATATCTTTTCAATAACTCAATATGAGAAACAAGTAGAAGTGTTGAACATACTGGTGCTTTCAGAAAGTATGTGTTGTTTCCAGAAAGATCTGACATTTCTATTGCAACATGAGACATGAAAACAATCAAGATATGCCCGAACATGGTCCAGCTCACACTCACAAGTCCATTGCCTGCACATAGGAATGAACAAGACAAACAATAAGAATAGGTACCAGACTTCCTAGAAAATAATATTACTATTCAGATGCACATAAAGTGTAGATATGCTGGTACTAAATCCTCAAATGTGTAACTTCTGAACATCACTACACTAGATGACAGTTCTAATTTGACCTGTTTGAAATGTACACACCTTTGAATTAATTACTTTCTTAGAAGAACATTCAGTAAAAAGCTTTCTTTTTTAAATTGTATTATTTTTCATGACAAAGCTTCTGCAAAAGAGCTGCATTGATAAGAGATTTTGAAGACCAGTGCTGGTATCTGAAGTCCACAGTATTTTACCATGTCCACAGAGTTTATAGACAATCTTCCCTAATGCCAGCCCTTCAGTTGGATTTTCTACTTGCTATCCTACCAAAAAAATGGACTATATTTATATGTGTGCAAGATAATCGGACCAAGAAGGAAAGGCAGAATTGGCAGCATCTAGGAACAGAGCAATCAGGCACAGCAGATAAAAATCCCAGTTCAAAATCCACAAACCAGGGACACTGAACTGGCTGATGTCCCCTCCACCTTCCTATGCTGCTCTGCAACACATACTGTAGGTAGATTAGCTATTATGTAGGGCTACTTTAAAGATCCCAGTGCTGATTCTCAGTCTTTAGACACATAATTTTGAAGGCAGCAATAATCAGGCTCTGCTTGCAGTGAAAGAGAGATAGAAAAGTTCCTTCAAAACGATCATGTGGAGAGTCCACCTGTTTTCTCTCTGTGTGCTGTGGATTACACCCACCACCTCCACCACTTTGAGCACCAGATCAGTGATCTCAGAGGTCACACAATGAATATGTATATGTATTACCACTGCTCTGACTCAGCAGAGCACTCAACATGCAGTTAACTTTCAACTAGCTTTGGAATGATAGTGCTTCAAGTTTGCAAGCCTTGCAGAAGAGGGATAGACTTGCTAAGTTTTCAAAGGAAAGTAGTGAAGAAAAAGAGAAAATTGACAGAAGCAACTCACTTGGAATAAAATGGGAAATCTCTCTCCTTTTCTCCACTTTCACTTGTATATCAACCCAAGCCTTTTTTTCATTTATTTAATTTATTTCATTTTGAGCCATTTAATTCTTCTCTATACATTAAATTCTCATGTATATGTGCATTAAATTTTGAAAAGATGATAAAAAACTCCTCCAAAGGGGTATCCTCATCTCCAGCATGTCCAGAGTCAAGAAGTATTGCAAACTTAAATGTTCCGTTTTGACTTCTAAGACTCAAGAGCAGATGCTCAAGAACTTTTTCATCTGATGCACAAGCACTTATTCATAGAGAACCAGACTCCAAATTTTGTGAGAGTTATGCATCATTAATTTCTACAGCATAAACAGTGGTTTCCAGAAGTGGTTTCAATTACAAATCTATGGTCAAGAGAAAGCACTCTACAGCATGTCCAGCCTAGACACCTTAAAAAAGCATGACTATTGCTGCTTTCATCAGTAAGCAGCTGTTAGTCATCAGTGGAAAGGTGTGTTCATGAACCCAAGGAGTATTCCTGATAGCACTGACAAAATTCATAACATAAAAATACTCTCTGGATTTGTTGAGTCAAAAGGTTAGGTTATTCTGTTTTTATAAAGAATCTTAGGACAACTCAGTGATTCCAAGCAACTGCTGTGCAATACAAAGTCCCTGAGCATAATCAAATTATGAATTTCTTTCATGGAAAATATCAAGACATCTTGTTGCAATGTCTCTTTCTCTGTAGGAAAAGAGTGGTAAAGAGGTGACTGACTTCTGTCTACTTAAAACAATACCGTCTGGATATGTGCTATTGGGAAGAAATTGCTATTACTGGTGGCAGTAGAAAAATTAGTATTATCTTCACCTCTGCATGGCAAGAAAGTATTTGAAAATTCTTGTTATTTTTGCCTTAAAAACCGTGGGACTGGCAGTTCTGGGGGCTGTGGCACTTTTAATAAAGGGCTCTCATTTGTGACCACACATTTCTTAGAATTTAGGGCAAGGGAGTGAATAGGACGGTCAACGGTGCTGCTCTGAGGAGTTATCCCTCTTCGAAGTGCAGGCTGGCAGAAAGTTTCCAGTAGTTGAGACTGGGGTGCTGCTATCTGAAGATGGGCAAGGTGTTCCTGTATGAATTCTGATAGATGAGATCTACTGTCCATAGATGATCCTAGGTCCATGAGGAATACCTGCTGTCCAATGGCTCATACTGTATGACCTCCCATTCCTTTTAAAGAAGTTAATATAATCGAAGTGTGTTTTTACAGACCCATAGCTATGACTGATACCAATCCAAAGTCAGTGAGAAATCTACTGTGTATTACACCTGTTTTTAAAAAATACCTAAATTAAAACAAATTATACTGTAGTAAGCAACAGATGAAAGAGGATTGCACATGACTGTTAATTTTGTGACTTTACTGGTTACAAGAAAGGAAGTACAAGCTCTATATGGTCTCTCAGGAAGAAAGAATAAAGCCAAGCAGTGACTTAAGCTCTAACACAAAGAAAGCCATATTTTCCTTTCTCCACTCTTCAAAAAACTTAAGTTTGCAATAAGGTCAGCTGCCTTCACATTAACTAAACCAGCCATGACATCAAGTGAATGCTGAGCAAGTACAATCAAGCAGCTAGGATTGAAAGGACTCTCTTACAGGGAATTGTCATTAGGATGAACTCAGCTATTGCACTTTTCTTCTGCCATTTCCTTAGTCTACGCTGAAAAGCACATGGTTTGTAGGGAAGCACTATATAGATACTGATGAAACAGGAGAAATAGCAGCCTACATTCTAGAGGATATGCATAAGACAAC
>JAOTQP010001179.1:27448078-27461073 GCA_026413545.1 Cichladusa arquata
ATTTGTGCAGCTTTGCTTATAGGAGGAAAAAGCCTACCAGTTTCCATGACTAGCCTATAATCTATGCCTTGTCTTTAACTAGCCTTTTAAGTCACCCTTTTATGATCACCTTATTATGTAGTCACCCTGTTAATGATGTACTGTGAACAGTGTTCCTAACGTGTTATAAATAAATAATTTCCCTCTTTACTCTTATTTTAGCCTATCTTCTCCTTAAGAGCCTCTTTAGCTATAACAAGAAAACCAAACGATATCAAATTCAGGATTTATGTTACTGTCTCTAGTGGATTAGCTGTAGTTTTGGCAAGAATTCCTCCAATAAAAGAGATTCTTAAGGGCAGATGCTGAGATTGCAAGAATCCCCTCTAACTGCAGATGGTCTGGATTCGGAGTATGCTATTATTAAATGCGGGATTAAGTGGGGGATTGTTTACCTATAGCATATTTATCTGGATCAGATTTAACTGAGCAGGTGTTGATGGTATTGTTTTGCCATCCACTCACAACCAAGAGACCAAACTTCATGCTGAACATCCTCCTAACTCCAAGGATGCTTTTCTTGACACAGTGTTGCAAGTATATGCCTTACACACAAACACACACACACACACACACACATACATATATATATATGTGTATATATATATATATATATGTGGAAGCACCCTGCTTGAGCAATGTCTCCTCCTTTCCTTAGACTCCTGGTCCGGAAGATTTGGAGAGTGATGGAGGATCCCTGTTAGAAAGGCATTTGCAGATTTTGGCCCTTTACACCATGTTGTGTTCTTGCAGGGGTTTGGGGGCTGCAGAAGCTATCACAGGATTGGACTGCATTTTGAATAGTGTTTGTGACTTCAAGTAAATTTGACCTGGAGGACTAGGTTACCCATACATCCATCCCTGCTGAAATACTTGGGGACTTTTAGTTCACTCTGACTCTGAACAAAGAAAGCACTTGTACATTAACATACACAGGTCTGTGAACACACACAGGTCAGCTGTATCAGCTCCACAAAATCTAAAATTGCATAAAAACCATCATGGCACATGCAATTCACTTGTTCTTTAATGTTCCTTGATATGAACAGAAACTGACCAGTGGTGCATGGGCAGGGAGGAGGCAGCCAGTGGATCCTCATGCTGGGATACCACGGGACCTGTGCCCTCATCCTGCCATGACCACACAAATCCCTTCTGCACCACATGCCCCTCACAGGGTAAAAGTCCTCAAGGTGCCTGGTGACCCATGTGACCTGCCCCAGACCCATAGGGACCCTTAGCCCTACCTCAGGGTGCTGCTCCTAGCTGGAGACCTTCAGTGGGGATGGGGACTTCCTGGGGACAAAGACCTCTGGGTGCAGGTGTAGGATCCTATGGGGTCAGGGACCTTCAGACTCTCAGCAGACCTGCTGTTGAGGGTCATGGGTGAGTGACATCCCCACACTGAGGTGGCCCTGTTCCCCAGCTCCAGGACCCTCTATTCCTCCCCTGCTGTATCAGGGTCAGGGCCAGGGTGTTAGAGTCTCTCACAGGTTTCTCACCAGAGAAGACGTATTTATTTAAAATTTGAGCTGTAAATTCTGGTTACATCAAAGCAGATCCCTTCCCACTGTATGTCACCACTGGCACAGGGACTAGTGGGAGCTCTGGGACTGAATGTACTGGAAGCACTAGGATGGGGGAGCTGGACTGGCTGTGCTTGGTGAGGCATGCTTGCTGGCAGCCTGGGAGGGCATTCTCATTGCATGTTGTCAGTGGGAACTGGTAGCACTGAGATGGGCTATACTGGGAGTCCTACTGTAGGAGTACTAGCAACACTGGGGTGAGGGGACCATTGGGCCATACTGGGATGGGAGGCACTGGGAGCAACAGGAGCAGTGTGTTTTGGGGAGTGGTTTGGGGGCTGGATTTGCTAGGGCAGGCATTTTTGGGGGGAGTATTTGGAGTCCGTGGTGGATGTATGTGGGCCATGGACTGTTTTTGGGGACTATTTTGGGGGTTTAAGGGTCATGGGGCAAAGGCTGCCCCACAGAGTAACTGCCCCTTCCATGTCTGAGCAGTGGAGGTGAAGGAGGTTTGGCAGTTCAAACGTGCTGCTGGAGTGGGAGTGCTCTCAGGATGACAGCAGCTCCAGGAGCACGCAGTACACCATGCAGAAGGTGATGGGGAAAGCCCCACCCACTGCCCCCAGCTGCATCCCCTCACAACTCCCAAGTGATGCCTGGGTCGTCTCCGGGTTGTGAGGGGACAGCCTGGATGCCAGTGCTCAACTTCCGGCCTTAGAGGGAACCCCAGACACATGGATCTCTTCCTGGCTGCGGGGGGGCCATCCAGACATCTGCGTCCCATCCTGGTGCTGGGGGGGCATCTGGAGGCCTTCTGGATGTCTGGGTCCCCTCAGGGAGGGCACACCAAAATCTGGATCTCTTTGGGGAGCTGCCCAGATACATGTTCTCTCCTGGTTGTGGTGGGCACCCCAAACACCTGGAGGTTTTGTGTTTTGGGGTGCCACCTTGTCCTCTGCCTCTGAGAGCCCACAGGGGGAGCAGGTGTGGACAACACCAGTTCTCTTTGCTGTTAGCACATCCAGCTGCCTGGGTATTTCCAGGATTTTGGGGCTGTCCAGAGGGTCCCTAACTCAGGCCCGTGTGTCCATGTGTGTGTGTGTGTCCAGGCCTGCCACTGCAGCCACTTGAGTGCCAGCACGATCCCTGCTCAGCCCCATGGCTGGAAGCACCATGGCAGCTGTATCGCTGCCCTCAACTGTGCTGAACCCTGGCAGCACGAGGGGCCAGAGGGGGTTGGGGTACCCCTAATGCTGTCCCCCCCAGCCCAAGGAGAGGATGAAGATCAAGGACAGCAAAGGAATTCTGGGGTTCCTGTTCCCCCAATCCCAGCGGGGGTGGGTGAAGAACAAGGGGGCCATCAGGGCGGACCCCTTCAGCCAGGGGTCCGCTGGCCCACCACAGCTGCGGACACGCACTCGGCGATCTGTAAGAAGTCCCTTCCGACCCGGCCTCTTCCACGGCTCCACAACAACCGGCTGCCAGGGCCAGGCGTCACCTGGCAACAAGAGGCACCACAAACACAGGCACATGTGACCGGGGCTCGGGAAGGCAGAGGAACAGGGGGAAGGCAGAGGAACAGGAGGAAGGAGGCTGCCGGCTGCCCGCATTCCTAGCTGCAGCTTCCTTCCGAGCACCAAGTACTTTGTCTTCGGGCAGGGCAGCAGCCATGGCCTCGGTCAGCCTGTTAGAGCTGCTGGATGACGCCATCGGGACGCCCGAGGTCAATGTCAATTTAGAGGCGCTCCGCAGACTGCTGAGGATCATGTTGGGCCACCTGAGCCTGCTGGGCCTGCAGGACGTGGTGCCGCAGGAGGAGGAAGGCTGGACCGGCACCGAGGCTGGGCCACGGGGCTCAGGGCAGCCGCCCGGGAAGGTCGAGCTGCAGGGGACCAGGGGCAGCCCTCCTATGCCTGCCGACATGGGACAGATGGAGAAGATTGAAGAGAGTGAAGACAAAGAGAGTGGCATCTCCAAGGTACAGGCTTTTCCCACCCCCTGGGTGCTTCCCCGAAGACGCCCCCACCCCCTCGCCGGGGTCTGTGCCCTTATGCCACAGTTTGGTTGAAGCCCAAGCTCCAAGCAGCATGTTGACTTTCATTGTAGGAAAGGGAGGGAGATTTGTAGAGAAATCTGGGACAGAAACACTGCTCTGGGTGCTTTGGGTCCTTCCCATGTTGGGTCTTTTCCTGCAGACCCAGGGTGTGCCATAGGCTTCCCAAGACAGGTGTGGGAGTCTCTGGGGATCTGCTTGCCCAGGGCTCACCCTGGCGACTCGTCTCTCCTAGGCCACAGCTCTCTCCCAGGAGATGGCTGAGACTAAGGCCATGCAGTCCAGCATGGGGGAGGAAATTCAGAGGATCAAGAAGGCACTTGGCCAGGTGAGCTGCCACCTTCAGCATGTTGCGAGTCTGAAGCCTCTCTGTGCGCCGAGGTTCAGCTGCATCCGACCGTGCCAGATGAATGGAGAGTGCTGCCCCCAGGGCCCAGCTATCTGGCTGTGCCCCACAGACCATGTGCAGGCAAAGGTCCTGCAGGTCCCCAGGGACCCTCCCATGAAGTTCATCCCCCCCCCACTCCCCTCTCCTAGACCACGGATCTCTGCAAGGATCTCCATAAAGAGATCAGTGAGATGAAGGCCACACAGTCTCGCATGGGAGAAGATATCCGGATGATCCAGGAAGCAATTAGCCAGGTGAGCTGCTGCCTTTGGGAGGGAATTGGGCCCTCCCTGCCTCTCAAGACTGCCACCCCTGACCTGTGACCGTGGGTGTCAGCCAGCGTGAAGGGCACTGAAAGGGAAGAGTAGGAAGGGTGTCCTGTGAGGGAAGCATGGGAACTCAGCCTTGCCCACTAGGAGGCTCCCACCTCTGCCTGCAGATCAACCTGTCAGTAGAGGTCAATGTCTGCCTCAGCCAAAGGGATGCTGAGGCACTTTGAACTAAACAGCCCTGAAAAAAGGTAACATGGGTTCTGGGAAGGAAAGAAGGTAAAGATCTACCAGTGCATAGCAGCCACAACACACCCAGGGTCTCTCTGGCTTGGCCCCAAGCTCAGTAGTGGATGCTTCTGGGTCCTGACTGCAGTCCCTCTTCTCACCCCACTGCAGGGGAACCTCCAGGATGCTGCCAGCCAGCCACTGGTCCTCCACGACCAGCCCACCCCTGGGATGCAGACAGGGACCCCCAGTGCACAGAGTGGCACCACTGGTTCCGAAGAAGGCCATGAAGCTATGGAGACAGCTATGGAGAGCATCATCAGAGACCTGTCTGAGCTCCAGGGCCAGATGTCCTCCCTGCAGAGCCTGACCGGAGACCTGCAGGGTGAGAAGGAGAAGGTAAGACCATAGCAGTTCCTAAGGAGGCTGCAAGGATGCCAGGGGGAGTTGGCAGGGAGGAGGCAGGCAAAGGAGAGTATGGGGTCCATGCCCTGATTCTGCTACTACCACCCTTCCCAGATCAGACAACTGGAGGATGCCCTTGGAAAGCTGGATATGACTGTAGCCAAGAGCGAAGTGGATGGCACCAAGCAGATCCCCCTACAGCTGGAGTAAGAGGATGGGGAGAGTATTTTTTATCCTATGGGGCAGCAAGGGAGTTAGGAGGCATGGGGGGTGGCAGTCCAGGAGCATCATACTTGGGGAGGACAGCTCACCTCCTGAGTGGCCTTGTGCAGGCTCAGCCTGCCTGTGCCCTCGTCTTGTTGGCTAGGTCTGCACTGCAGGAGATTAAGGAGGAGCAGAAGGAGCTGAGAGAGGAGCAGAAGATTACCAAGACCATACTGAAGCAACTGGTCACAGCTGACCAGCTTCAGGAGAAGGTGAGGTTTGGGGGCAGCACTCCAACTATTGTCCCGAATGGCAGGGTGCTTCTTGTGGGGTTTCTGGCCGCATTCCCTGTCTGGTCAGGGCCATCTGGGCACTGGATTCTGCTGGCTGCATCCACTGTATCTCAAAATCAATTCCTTCTCCCCTTTCTGCAGCTGAACGAGCTGAGGGCAGTGATGGAGAGTACGGGGCAGCAGCAGAGAGAGTCAGAGCTATCGGACCACAGCTCGAATATTAAGCTTTTGAGGAAGCTCCTACACCGCTGTGAAAGGCTCCAGGAGCAGGTGGACTCCCTGGTGCCCCAGCAGGTGCTGAAGTCACTGCCAGAGAAAACCCAGGTGGGCACCTGACAACATGGCTTGGGAGGCTGTGTCAGGACCCTCTGTCTGGTTGCGCTCACTATAATGTAGAGCAGCACCCCCCAGTTTGGTTTGGATGAGTTGGCAGTATGGCAGGAAATTAAAGCCTTGATACAAATGTCCAGCTGGCACTGAGGGCTCATGGCTGATGGCCGAGTAACCCAGACCTCTCCGTGAGGGCAGCCAGACACCCCTTGCATGACACTATCTTGCTTGTCTTTCTCCCTGGAGCAGGATGAGGAGCTGCTAAAGAGCATCCAGGCCACCATTGTGCGGGTGGAAGGGGACTGTGAGCAGCTCAGCTACGTCACGGGGAGCCTCCGAGATGACCATCACCAGCATCAGAAAGATATTGAGGTTGGTGGCTGGACCCCCAGAGGGTCAGAGTATCCCCCAGGCACACTGAGGCTGGAGACTGCCAGAGGTCAGATCCCCTGCCCACATGCTCGCAGCCCTCTGTTGGTTCAAATGGCCTTTCCCAAAGAGCAGGGAGCATTGGCTGGCCAGAACACAGCTCTGACCCTGCTGTGGTGTCATGCGATGGTTTCTGTATTGGAAGGCTCTGTTCCGGTCCCTGGAGGGTCTTGAGAAGAAAGCAGACAAGGAGGACCTGCTGCTGCTGGTATGGTCTTGAGAGTCCATCTTCAGCCTAAGGGATCTTGGGGATGTTGGGCAGGGTGACAAATGTCCTTTGGGTGCTCCGTGGCAAAACTGGCCTGGATGTGGAAGAGGGAGGGTGTAAGTACTTCCAGACTGGCTGCAGATCCCTTGCCAGGTCCCTCTGTCTCCCTCCTTAAGTCCCTTTGCCCCCATGAGGGTGATGGGGTAAGCAGGTCACACAGCCCTGAAAAGAGCACGATGGCCCCGCAGGAATGCTTCTGCCTCTGTCCCCAAGGTGTGCTGGCCCTACCTCTTGTACCTCTGCCCTGTCCCCACTGCTCTCCTGCCTTTCTTCCCTGCTAGAAAGTGGACAAAGCTGCCCTGGGCAGCAAAGTTAGTTGCACCCATTTTGATGCGAGCATGGAGCGTCTGGAGGAGAGGATACAGGACTTGCTGAGACGGGTGTTGGGCCAGGAGCAGCGCTGGCAAGAGGCCCAGCAGTGGTTCAGTGATGCCCTGGACTCCAAGGTGAGGGGTGCCTTATCCTCATGGTACGAAACTGGCTCCTCTGGGGCTTCGCAGCCTGAGGCAGTATCCCTCTGAGGTTTCCCTCTCTGCTGGCTTTTCCCTGGATTTTCCTATGTTCCATCCTGGAGCCGCTGGTTAAGGGTGTGCATCTGTCCACAGCTGGATTGCCTAGAGCTTGGGCCTTTCCAGAAGAAACTGGAGGATACCTGGGCAAGGATTATCAAGAATCTCAAGGATGAATTATCAGTAAAGATTGATGATGCTGCTGGAATTAAGCAGTGAGTGCAATGGGATGGTATTGGCTTTGGCAACAGCACTGGCCTTGTTCCTTCCTGTACGGTACCCTGGCATGGAAACAATATAGCCAACAAACAGCAGGGACACTGACAAAGCACCTTCTTCACCCATCAGTGTCAGATTCCCCGCATCAAAGGAGGCACAAGAATGGGCATCTGCAGAAAGGAACTGTCCAAACCAGAACTGGGGTGTGGGCGCAAAGGTTCAAGGATGGAGGACAGAGGGTTGTTCCCCTGGGCAGGAGTGCAACACATGGTGCCACAGGCCTCAGTTATGACCTGCCCTCCTTGGCAAGGTGCAGGGGAGTTGTGAGCACTGACAAGGCTATGACACCAGGGAAGGGCTGGTTTGGATGGCAGTGCAGGTGCTGCACCCTCCCCCCTTCCCCTTCCCCCCTGCCTGCTCTGGGCCATAGCCACAGTTCATCAGTGCCAGTACTGCCAAGGCAAGCTTGTCTCCTTGTCCCCTTGGGTGGGAGGAAAACCAGCCTCAAAGTGCCACAGTTCCCCCTGGAAACATTGAGCCTCCCTGCAGCGACTTGCCTGGCTCCTGTTGCTGCCTGTGAGCTGCTGGCTGTGTGTACTGCAGCCCTGTCAGGAGCTCACCCAGCCCTTTCTCCCTTAGGCAGCTGCTGGTCCCTTACAAGTGCCTGTCCTGCGACCGGCACCTCAACATGCAGGTGCCTGGCCCGTGAGTAGCACCTGGCACTGGTATATTGGGGGGCTGCATGGGTGGGACAGGGAATGCGTGCTGGTGATGCCCTGCTATCTTAGAGTGTTTGCCCGGAGTGTCTGAATCTGCTGAGCCCCCTCTGATATGGAGTGGGAACACCTCCAGGAACGCTTCCCTGAGGGTAGCAGGCAGAGGGATGCTGTGGGGTACAAGCCTATGGGTTTTGGTGCTCTACCCCAAGCTGGGGTGGCTTGTTTGTCCCTAGTCACCCACCCATGGCTCCTGCCGTCCCCAGGCACATTGACACACTGCCACTCTTGCCATCGCTGGCCAGCGGCTGCCCTGCACACGCCTCTACCATCATCATGGAGGAGCAAGCACAACAGCACAGTCAAAGGTAGCGGACATGGGGACCCATCACTGGCCTCTGGGATGCTGGATAGTCTTGCCTTGGCAAGGGAGATCTCTTCCCTGAATGGGGACAGAGGGGGCCAGGAAGGCTGGGCAGGTCGGGGGAGCAGAGGGGGCCACAGAGGGCCAGCTGTACTTGCCCCAGGTATCTGGGCTTTTAAAGCCCCTGCTGCACTGCTCCATCATGCCCTGGTGTCAGTGGCACTGAAGCCACATGTTGTCAGTTTTATCTGGTCTTAGATAAGCCCCCCAGGCTTGGTGGGGATTTTGCAGAGTGGGACAGGCATGGGTTTCCTGCAGCAGTTGTAGGGGAGTTAGCAGGGACATGTGTCAGTAGGGAGCACCCTCTGCCCCCCTCCCTGGTGCAGTGGGATGAATCCTAAGGTACCACAGCGATGGACAGTGAGCGTCCTCGTGCCCCATCCCTCAGGAAGCTGGTCAATAGCAAGTTCCTCAAGTCACAGAGCTACAGGGGACAGGACACGTTCAGTGCACGGCCCAAGGATGTCCTACACGTCTCCAAAAAGGTAGGGATGGTGAAGGGAAGAACGACAGAGAGGAACAGACTGGGAGAGAGATGCTGAGCATCTAGAGGCCACCCTGCCTCAGTTTCCTCAGGGAGAGATGGGCAGGGTTGCCTGGGGATGCTGAATTGGGCCCCACATTGCAGCCAGCCATTCTCTCCTTCCCAGCCCAGCATGACTGAGCTGCTGGGCATAGATGACCGCATGGATCGGGGCAAGGACCACAGGCCTGAGGTGGCAAAGAGGGCACAGGATAAGCTGGGTATGGCCTGTCAGGACACCAGTGGTGGGGGGGAGAGAGCATCAGCTATTTGCTGGTGATGGGTGAGCAGGGCTCTCTCTGCAGACCTGGGCAGGTGCAGGGAGGATCTGGGGTCTGGGGAGGCTGAGGAGGGGTGGAAGCAGGATGGAGAGGGGTGACTGGCAGATGGGACAACTGGTCCTTGGGTGTGTTCAAGATGGAGTGCAGTGTGGAGATGGCCCTGGCCAGTGTGGGAAAATAGCCCATGTGTTGGGCCAGTACTCTGTCTCTGAGGGTCTCTGGCCATGCTTTAGGCTTCAGGCTTACCTCTATCCTACGCCCCCAGGCTCCACCACCTTACTAAAGCACCAGCCAGCCTCAGGCCTCAATCACTGATCCCAGGCACTGCAGCATTTGCTGCATATCCAGTCCCCTGCAGCCAGGCAGCTGGCTGGGCCTGGATGCTCACAGCTCTGCATGAAGAAAAGACTGGGACAGCTGCCCAAAGGGACTTCTTTTCAGCTTAATAAAAAAATTGTACCCTGCTGTGTTTGAGATATTCTAAGCAAGACTGATTTCAAAACTAACCCCTAGTTTCAGAGCTGCCACCCTAAAGCTGGAGAGGTGCCACAGGGAAGGGTGAAGTTTTGGTAGGGACAGCAGCAGGAGAGCTTGGGGTGAGCCCCCAGACTGGAACATGTGGATATACAGGGAGTATCCCTGAGCCAGGTGGAGAGGCTGGGGTTGCCCCTAACCCATGGGCTGTGGAGATGCAAGAGGGGTTGCCCCCCACCCATGCTGCTGATGCCCCTGAACTGAACTTTGGCAAGACTGCAGCAGCACCGCACATCTTGGGGTAACTCAAGGTGAGCCTGAGTGGCACTGCTCCCTCTCCCACATCAGGCTCAGGGCAGGGTTTAGTATCATCATCATCACCATCAGGCCCTGGGAACATAGCAAACCTGTGCGACCCTTGCAGGCAATGCTCAGCTCCCTGTGGAATGTGCAGCAGTGACGCCAGTGTCACTGCTGTCCTCACCATCTACTGTCCCTGGTGTCCATTTGGTGACATAGTGTCCAATAGGTACCTGGTGTCCCATAAGTGACAGTGACCATGTAGCAGGTGCAGTTCCTACACCACCTGTCTTTCCCAAGGTTGAGGCCCTTGGGGTGTCCAGTGACATCACCCTCACCTGCTTCACATTTCCCAGCCCTGTGAGGAGGCCCCAATCTCATCCTGAGGCACTGCTCCAAGGTGGGACTCTCTGAGGGGATAGGGACTGCCAGAGGTGGGGACATGAAGGGTGATTGATCTGTGGGGACAGGGATGTCAGGGGTATTGGGGATTCTAGAAGGCTGAGGACAACCATAGGGGTTTGGAGACAACTTATGGGGACAGGGATCTCTGGGGCTAATTTAAGAGTCTGGGAAACACCAGGGTGTCATGGTACATGCAAGGAGGCAGATCCGGGGTGGGTCAGGATCCTGACCAAGCCATGGTACTCAGCACCCAGAAGGCTCTGCTGTGGGCACCACAGGCTCCTCACAGCCCTACATGCTGGTGACCACAGCCTGGTAAGCACTGGGTCATGGTGGATGGGTGAGGGTTTTTCAGGAACCAAAAGGTGCCCTGCAGGGTGTCTTTTTCCATGTGATGCTGGTAAGGCATCCCTGGGCTTTGATCCAGGCAGTCACCACTGCAGGCCCTATCCAGCCCAATATCATCAGGACAGCATATTGGGGGCCATGGTGAAGAGCGGCAGGACAAGAGGTGCTGCGGAGCTGCAGGTGCTGGAGAAGGTTGGGGACATCTCACTGTGGCTGCAGGAGGTCAGGATATCGAGGGATGAGGATAGCTTGGGATTTGAGGTGCCTGAGAGCCCACAGCTGGATGCCTGGTGCCAGGACCTGCTTGTGGAAGACAGTGGCTCCTCCTGTATCAGATGCAGCTGGTTTTGTAGCAATGTAATTTTTTCCCCATTTCATTTAAACCCATTGCCTCAAGAACTCCTCTGAAAACTTAATTAACAACATTTACTGAATTTTCATCAGCCAAAATGCTAGTCATCAAAACCTCTTCCACACTTAAGAGTTCCCCTTTCCATGGATGACCCTAGAGGAGCCAGGGAGTCTGCATGGGATAATATCCCCTCCCCATGTAGTGCTGGCTGTGGGGCACCTCCAGGAGGGAGGACAGACTTGCCAGAACTCATCCACTAGCTCTGTCTGTGTGCAGGCTACTGCAGCATCTGTAAGCATGGGAACATGGGGGCAGGCCCCCTGGCCTTTGCTGGGCCCCTGGCAGGATCACAGATCCCTAGGAGGGTTGCACTGGTGGATGTGAGGCTGGCTGGAAACCTGTGGGCATAAAGCTACTGAGATGGGGGGCCACAGCCAGAGCTGGAGAGGAAATGTGAGAGCAGGGTAAGACATGGTCCTGTGGTCCCTAGGGCTCCATGAGTTACACTCTGGGTGAGGAGTGAGCTGAAGCACCTCCTTGTGGCCTGGGAACCAGAGTGCTCCCCCTGACCTCTTCTCTCAGGACACTGCATTGACAGCATTAATCTGATCTTTACAGTGGGCTTGGGCCTGCTTTAAACTGTCAGTGTCCTCCTGCTTCTTGGCACCATTATGGCCAGTCACATCAACCACTGTTGGTCAAACTAAAGTGGCAGTATAAAGAAGTTCATTCTTCCCCTGGACTGGCTGTTGAGGACAGAGACATGAGCGTCATGAACCCTGGCCCTGACCCAGCAAAGGTGTGCAGGGGGAGCAGAGGGTTGTGGAGCTGGGGACGGGCCCACCTCAACATGGGTGTGTCACCCACCCCTGACCTGCAACACTGCATGTCATCTGTGTGCCTTAGAGGCCCCTCACCTCCCTGAGTCCCCAACCAGCCCCAGAGTCTCTCTCCCCCTAAGTCCTCAATCCCCCATTCTTGATGTCTTTATTCTCACAGATCAGTTTCTCCCTGAATATGCTCACCTCTGGCTGTCCCCATCCCCTGGAAGGTCCCACCTGGGGCAGCACTGCAGAGTGGCTCAAAAACACCTTAAGACACCAATCCCAAGTTATGAGTGACACAATAAATCGCTGAGCTCAACCAGTTTATTTCAAGACAAAGTTCAGTTCATAATTTTTTTGGAGTTTGGTGTGTGGAGGATTTGGATGAACAGAAAAGCACAGCTGGCTCACTGTAACTCCAGGAGGAAATTCCTCCATGTGGGAAATTCAGGTCTAAAGCATGGATCCATACAGAGTGACTATTTTACAGAATAAAAGGCAAAAACTAAAAATTACCCAAAATTCACACCTTTTTTGCTCAACTCAGCTATCAGCTCTATTCATGCTGCTAAGGCCCTGTAATGCACTATACTGTTTCATCCTATGTTAAAAAAAGCTTTTAGCTTAAATAAACCCTCAGATTTGGCTTTTTTGAGGGGGTTTTGGGCAATGAAGGGGCTTGGAGGGAGAAAAGTTCTGCTTGGCTTCATTTTTGAGAGAAAAAGCCTCTTCTCAGAGCAGAAGAAATTATAAAATGGAACAAATTAAGTGAAATTATGACATTTTATCCCAATAAACTGCATAAGAAGAGGGGAAAAGGCCACTGGAGGGCGGAACTGGGCAAACTGATGACACTTTAAAAACTTAAGCCCCTCCTCCCCCCCCCGAAGCAGGCTATACCTTAATTCTGGGAGGGGTTAGGGATCTTTTTGGATCTGTTTCTTACCCACATCCACTGCTAGGACTGAAAACAACAATCCTATTTTCAGTTAAAAGGGGACAGTCTTCTCAAAAACAAAGGGCTTGGGGATTTATCAGCACTTTCTCCTCAATGCAGCAGTGCAGAGGCCACCATTTCTTTAACAAGTTCCTTCCTAATTTGGGGATTTCTTCCCTGTGTGCACTGTTTCAAGGTAGAAAATCCCCACTTCCCACTGTGCTAGCTGCTCCCTTGGGAAGAACGCCCAA
>JAOTQP010001179.1:27512540-27522759 GCA_026413545.1 Cichladusa arquata
CAAGAAAGCATTACAGATGTCAAATTGTTTAATTGTTCCAAAATCTCCACCTCACTTGAAGATTGCCCTGGCAGGAGTGTGAAAATATGCATGTGATGTAACACCAAGAACAGCTGTAGCATTTGAAATGCAGACTGTACATTCATTTCTCTGTTCTTCAAACTGTTAGCTGCTGACCACATCAGTTCATGAAACTGATGGCTGTCTGCAGAGCACTTAATCACAAACAGGGTAAAGTGCCAATGTTGCCATCAAGCATGTGCTATACAGCCATTGTCCCGATGACTGTGACTAACACAGGTATTACTGGTTGCAACTCATGGATAAAAGAATGTGTGTCAGGACAAGCAAAATAACCAGGCACAAGTAAGTTATTCTGAATTTGTTGTAGGAGCTAGTTTTATCTGTCAAATACATTATTATCAGGAATAACAGCTTAGGCATCTGTCTTACTGTGGTGCTCTGAGGCATTTTCACTTTAGAAATCAAACAAAATTGGGAATATCACTGTCAATCTAGATAAACTTCTTCAAAACCTAACCACACCAAATGTGGAGCTTCTAGTTTTCTGCTGATCCTAGAGGAATACAATGAAGGGTGATGAATATGGAAATACAGAAAGGACAATCATTCATGTTGTCAAAGTCTGATTTCTTTGTCTAGGCAATATAAGATTTTGTGAGGCTAAAGCTCTACATGGTGACCTCCTATATATCTATATATTAGCAGTATGATACTTGCAGCTTTACTTTAGAAGAAACATTGTATATAATTTTGACTTTTAAAAGAACTAGTAATTCTTTTCCACTCCACAATGCAAATGACAATTCTGAATTAGCTACTTATTCCCAAAGAGTCTTGCTAGCTCGGTCCAATCACAGTCCTGTTCTTAGAACAGCCACATTTAAATCCTCATTAACAGTTCTCTATTTGTGTATCATTTCTTAACCCCTTGCACTTGTTAGAAGAGCTTCTACTTATACATCCAGAAAACAAAACACTTGGCAAAAAAAAGGAACTGTCTCTGTTTCCTCACCCACCAGAGCTGTTGTTGCTCAGAACAGTACTATGATGCATTGAATAATGGATAGCATTCTTTATAAAACTAAATGTGGCTGGCTGCAGTGACAGGCTATATTACCACACAGGTTCCAGAAGGTCACATATGACACTGGAAAACCATACTAAATACTAATTCTACTGTGTTGATTTCTTACTGAGTTCATGGAAGTTACACAGCTACTCACACTGCACTCACTGTAGTGGTATAATGTATTCTGTAACTGGAGAGATCTGTTCCTCGCTGTGCTGATGCACAATAAGATTTTGGAATGTGGAAGAACAGATTTTACTACTTACCGATAATACTCTAGAACAGGTTTTGTTTGTGCATCATAAGCCTGCAGCCTCTTGCTGACAGTCTCGGGCTTGTCATCGTCGCGCTGAACAAGCGGTTCGCCAGTAATGTCGTCAATGCCCTAGTCATGGTTAAAAGCAAACACAGGACTTCTTACTGCTCTTTAAGTGTGCTTTCTGTGATTTTCTATTTAAATTATGATCAATTTCCACTTAATCAGGGTGTAGATTTCTGCTTATAAAAAGAGAGGCTTGCTGCCTGTGTTCTTATGTGGAATGTAAGTTGTTGACTTTCCAGTAAAACAGTCTGTTAGTTAAAAATATTTTCTCAGTATTGCCAATGAATATAAGATCATAGTAACTTGACTAATTTGCGCTCTGGAGCATTCATGGAATATGGGGAATATGAAGACAAAATGTTCACGTACAAGGGAAAACAATATTGTTGGTAATACATTCCTGTAAACAGGAAAGGAGACCAACTGGACCTTTATTTGACAATACTAAAATGTGCAAAGGAGTTAGAGGCCCTTTGATTTGAAGCTGCTAAATGGAGGAGTTACCATTTGGCAACAGCTGTACAAAAAATGGCATTAGAGTCAGTTGAAGCTTTCCCTACAGAGGTAGGGACCTAATGTGTGAACTTTTGCTCCTACTAAGTAAGTAAGCGCTTTGAAGGTCTATTAAGATAATAGAGACAAATGTATTTCACCTGTTTAGCTCTATTCCATGTTTTCAGTTTAAGTATTGCAGTCCATTGTGTTGTGTAAGTGCTAATTAGTGAAAGGTAAAGCAGTTCCTAACAGCAAAGCTCTGGCAGCTGAAGCCTACTCTGGTAAGTCTGATAATTCTCTGTTCATCTTGCCTGTGCTCTTCTGCAACTGAAAATAACTACGATTTTAAACACCTTGTTTTAAACAAAACAAAGGCAATATTTTCAGTTTCTCACTTCCAGTGCTTACCTGGTATTTCAAGCTGGCCTCTTTTCCTGCAACACTGAAATCCAAAAACTACAGGGCCTGCTGTGCTTCTGATGTAAATTAATAGAGCTTCCAGGTGAAATGTGATGCCACAACAGCTAAGTTATTTAGAGTTAAGGATGAAGTACAGTTTTAGCTGAGTTGCACTAAAGCAAATCCTTGTTCTTAAAAACATTTAAGGTAACAATGTACAGTCTTTATCTTCAAGATCTTTTTAGGATATCTCAAGTCATGTTCTTAAATCTGTTGAAAAGCTTCCCTGATTTGAAAGTTTCTACATCCAGTTTTGCAGTACAGCAGCTCTTCCCTTGAAAATACTCATCCTGGTTAAATATAAACACAGGGAAAGCATTAAGTGGATTCTTCTGACTGGTGGTTTGGTGTTTCCCATATATAAAACATGACTCCTCTGGAGGAAGGAAAAGAAAGCTACATTTTGGACTGTACAGGCTGCAAACAGGCTAAGGCCCTGCCCAGATCCTGTGCCAGTGCGCAAGGCAGACAGCATTCCAGATCAGTGAACAGCTTTAACAGCTTGCAAAACACCATGGTGTTCCACTCTGCAGGGGACAAGTACACTGTCCACCAGCTTGAGGTTCTACCAGATCACTAACATACCCTCATACCAGCACAGTGTTACCAGAAAGATTCAGTGCTCCCAAGAAATGAAATGAGCCTTTTTCTTCTGAGCTGCTGTTTTGAAACAACATATGTAAACAATATTTTACTGCAGCTAGCAAACGCAATGCAGCAGTTATTTAGTGCCAACACCAATGCATATTGCTTACCTGCACTTTGGGAGGACTGAATTCAAGATTGTAGACTCTGCCACTGGCAGGGTGGATCCAGCGTGCTGTAAGCCGACACTTTATGGTCTCAAATGGCACGTCTAGGTCAATTACAGTGTCTATGTGACATTCTTTATCGAGGGCTTCTGCCTGAGCAACTGTTCTGGGGAAACCTTTTTAAAGGAAACAACTTCATAAAATTCCAAAAGCAGACTTACAGCAAAAATTACCTGGATTGAGTCATTAGAGAAAATAATTGTTACACAGCAAAAAAACCAAAAAGCAGTCATAATCTATAAAGATGGAAGAAACATCAGATTTTCCAGTATCTTTCAGCATGCCATGGCATTTTAACTTCTTAAATGCTTCCCAGCTTTCATTTCTTCATTTCAGCTAATCATCTTCCCAACAGTGCAACAAGTAATTGCAAAAAAACCCCATATTCATGTGTACAACATACCACTAGACTGCATAAAAGCACTGTATACACATTTGGAGTAATAAAAGCTCCAGTGAAAAGTTTCACTCAGAAGTCAGAACAACTTAGAAACATTTTGATGTCTCTTACTTTTGCAGCTGTGTAAGTCTGGCTTAAGGTGGTGGCCATTAAAACCTGTTTTACTCAGTTGCAGTAAGCCAAATACATTTACCAGAGGCAGTCCAGAATTTAGAAGGGTTGCAGAAGTTTTAGTGTGTCAACTGGCCCTCAGATATGATGACTGTGAGAACACTCAGGCTCATCAGGAACCTGTCTCTTCACTTCAAAGATGCTGCATTTTGCCCCATTAAGTCTATGGCTCCCTACCCTATGCCCTAAACTATTAGATAAATCTAGTGGAACTTAGTAGGGTTGCAGTGGAAAAGAAGAACAAGAAAGGTCTCCACAAAGAATTTGAAATGAAAAATTGAGCACAAGACCTTCAGTGGTCAAAGCTACTGCAGAACATGCTATTGCATCCTATATTCACTGGAAAAATCCTTCTCCTCAAAAAGCTCTAGCATAGTATCCTGTTCTTAGTAGTTTGTAATTTGCATCCTACTGTACAAGTAAATTTCTGCATAAAGGCAGGTACAAACTTAAGAAACTTCTGCATAATGTCAGTTATCTGTCCGTTGCATGAGTGAGGGAAAACATTAGAAAAAGACAGAGATTATTAACTCAGACCAGTGCTTGCTTGTGCATTAAGTCTCTTGCACCTGGTTTGCATCACAGTCATGACCTGTCCTCATCCTATTTCTCACATATTCATGTTATCTCATGGAAGTGCTTCTAAATGTTAAGAGCAGAAGAAGAGCCAGGTCTTCAACACTGCTGTTAAACACAGTTCAAGGGCTGCTATTCTTTCTTACTATTAGCAGCCGCCATGCTTCTAAATTATGCAGCTGGAAAAGAGAGTTTGCTTGGTACTGAGTAATGAGAAAAATCCTCAACAAATTGAAGTGCCTTTATAAAAGCATTTCATTGAAATTGAACTGGCATTTTCTACATAGTGTTTTCTCTACAGAAAGAGATCTGCAAGATGTAATGAATTATGAAGATTCCAGGAGCACAGAGGAAAGTAGTCTAGATTATACAGCACATAAATCTAAATGGATTAAACCCACAGACACACATGACTCTAGAAGCCATCAACCTATTGTAAGGCAGTAAATAGGTGTTTAGCTAAGTGAGCATACAAGCAGTTCAGCACCTCTCCTTTGAGATAACTGATCCTGTCTTTTTGTTCTGCATTGCAGTTAGCAAACTAAAGATTTCGGGTTAGCTTATTTCAACAGAACAGTGTTGTTCCTGCGAAGCCCATTATGCCAGAGCTGTCCCTATTGTAATTCGCTCCATCTCATTACAAATGCTGATGCAGACAAAATTTCTGCTCCAAAAGTTTCAAGGCAGGAGCATGTTAACATGCAGCAAAAATTGATTTATTCTGTTATGGTCTTGACACAATCCTCCTGCTGAGAGTTGCCAGTGGGCACAGCTATACTGCTACACATCCAGATCCACAAGACTGGAACTGTGTCCGCATGGGACACGGAACTAAAGATAAAAACCTCAACATCTGCTGTTCGTTGCTTTATTGTTTAGGTTTCATTGTACTGTCCATGATGGGAACAAACCTTTATCTCAGGGAGAAACCCAACCATGGCTAAAGCCACCAGAACATATCACTGTACATAGGAGCAACTATATAAATATAACTATAATAAAGCACTAAGGGACAGAGACCACTGTGGATTTTTTGCTCCCTCTAAATAGAAAGCCACACCAATAACCTTTTTGTTTTATCTACTGAGACAGGTTGTGACTAGAGTCTGAAAATACACGCATCCAGCCTAGACACTATTTTTGTGCTGGACATCCAACTGTACTCCCATGGGCTGGAATAACAAGAGCCATCCAGTTCATGAAGACAGCAGCAAATGCATTTTCTCTCTAGTGTGAATGCTGAAGCAATAAGCTTACACTGTAGAACTGCAAAACAGTTCACTCTGGAGAACAGAACCAAACAACAAATGAAGGAGGCCTTTTAGGGCAATTGAGCAATGGTTTTTATTACACTCCACACTGCTCCAGTACTTTTCCATACTTATCTTGTTACTGCATCACATTCCTACCTTGCTATTTAAATAATTCCAAAGCCCCATCCTTCAAAAGTTTCCCATATCCCAAGGACTTTAGTAAGAAAATACTTTAAAAAAGACAATTCTCAATGCCTATTTTAATGGAGAAATGCCATTTGAATTATCATAAAAGATACCAAGATTGCCAGTTTTGAATTTCTTCTGAATGTTGAACTACCCTTTTTAACATGAGTTAAATATCCCTGTAATGAGGCAGGATACACCCAAAGCATTTGTCAGCCAAAGAAACTGGGGCAGACTGTCTGCTGAAAATTTCACAACAAGCTGGCAACCAGTGATCTAAGCAGTCACAAGTTTTCTAGAGCAGTTTTTCTCTCCATATATAGTGATATCCAGCATGATCACTTACCATCCAATAGCCAGTTGTACCGGTCTAGACCTTTTATCTCATTCAGCATTAGTTGTGTCATGATGTCATCTGGAATAAGCTGCCCTTGAGCTATGTAGGACTTGGCAAGGATTCCCACTTCTGCAAAAGTAAAAATTGCATTACATTATCTCTGACCTTCAGCAAGTGAAAAAAAGCCCACAAGCCTGCAAAAACACTGTTTTGATCGGGATGACACAGAAAAGTTGTAAACCAGACAGACAGCACGCTTGCCAAAATTAAAAAAAACATCCCGATGACCAACTAGGATCCAACCATGCAAATATGTATCAGATCAATTAGATGCAGCTGTAGGACTAAACTCACCTTTGTTTTCACACCCTCTGAATAAATTTACTAGTATGTATCTGAAATATGAAGTTCCAAAAACTAGAATGAGGAGCAGCCATCAGTCAAGGGTCTTAAAAATAAGAAATAAAAGGGATACAAGTTTATTAATGTATCAGCCCTCAGATTTCCTGAAAAGAAAGTTATTTGTCAGCTTAGTGGCTGGTTACTAACTTACACTTAGGCTTTATTACAAACATAAATGCCTTCAGCATTTAAGAAAGCAGTCTGCAGTGTGACACACTTGCCAGATATGTATTTTTATGACTACTAGAGTTGCAAGAGGATGTTTATAGATATCGTACGCTATTTATGGGGCCACACAGAAACAAGCTTCCCATGCAAATGACTAACCTTTAGCACCAGTCATTTATCCCACTGGCTCACTAAAATTCCATCCATGAATCATAATTCCAGCTATCACACCATGCTCCTACATGGCAGGCAGTAGCATGCTGTAGTTCACCCAAATCATGGGTATAGCCAGGAAGAAATTCAGTTGCCTGGGCTGTGTCCTAGGCACAAAGTTTCTGTGTCTTTCATTTATAAAACAATTACCCAATTATGCTAAGTAATCCAGAATAGCAGCAAGATGAGTTTTATTGTGGATATGCGGAAGCCATTGCTTGCAGCCATATAAGATCTAGTTACAGAAAACTAAAGAAGAGAAAATGGGATGGACTGACGTACACACACAAGATATAACCACTTTCAACAGAAAGCAATGACAAATACCATCACTCAGTGCATGGAATGTGCAAGAGGAGAGAGGCCCTTCTTCACCTGGGGCAACTGAAAGCAGTACATGCCCTCAAATAATGCAAGTAGTAGCTTTAGTGATGAGGGAAAAAAAAAAAATAACAATTTCCCCTTACTGCCTGTTCACGTCTGTAGTCAGACTTTGAAAAGTACAAAGACCATTTAGAAACAGGCACTGTGCACCTTGGCCAGACTTCAAAACATGCTCACTGTATAGAAAAGAGTCAGACTATGGTTCCTGAGCCCTCCAGCACATTGCACACTGGAAAGGTGACTGTCTGCATGGGTACAAAGTGTCTCTTTTCTCTACCTCCCTTCTTCATAACTTTTATTATTCTAGTGTGCTTTGAACCATGTACCCTGCAGAAGTAGGTTGGGAGAAGGAATAAATCACGTCTAGATAGTTTAATGTGTACTTACTTGATGCTTGGCCCTGCTACTGATTTATGTTGCAGCACTGCTCTAGCCACAGTGATCTAAAAATATGTGCAAGGCAAGGTTCACAGGTAACAATTCTAACTTACTTTCAAAAGATTAATGAGTTTTTGAGCCCAGAAAGATTTAGAATACAGCAAGCTATTATTAGACCAATAGAGCTTGAAAAATGCTGCCTTTTGCCTCTCTCTACAGAACTCAGGTCACTTAGAAAATCACTATTACAGAAGGAAAAATAGGCACAACTATACCCAAACAGTCATATATTACGACAAAAAGTTGGTAGACTAGCTCACAGCTTTTTTTTTTTTTTCCCACGCCTGCTGTTGGGAGTGGGATTTCTTAGGGTTTTGTAGGTTTTATTTCTTCTGGGCTTTCTCAGATTGGGTCTGAAACAACTACAGGCATGGCAAGTTTCAGAATTACAGGTAACACAGCTTTCTTTCCTTAGTAGGTGATGACAGGTATCCATGTTCCATGGTTTTACAAAGGATTGGCATGTTCTAACTACATTACAGCAACAAAGCTCTAGCCGTAATCAGACAATAACTACTTTAGAGAGATAGTCACAGAGTCTCCACTGTTCAGAAGAACATGATAATAACTGCAGAATGATAAGGACACTCATCTTCAGCAGGACTTTTCAACAATGTCCATTTTCACAAGACAGCAAATGAAAGATTTGCACCATATAACTACTGTTAACTACATCTAATTTTAACTGCCTATCTTAGTGTAACTCATTTTCCAAGGACCTGGAAATTGCAGAACTCCTTTATTATAATCAAATCTCATGGATCTTTGCCTTGACTGAATTTGTCAAGGCTCTCTGAGTTGTGTCTCAGTTGTTCTCCTTTTTTCAGTGTACTACCCAGTCCTGCTAGCTCATATTTCATCTCAACCCTCTGGGAACCATTTCTGCAACTAGTGACTGACTTTCAATGAATTGCAATAGAGTTTCACCGGGGTTTACTAGTGAATGAGAAACTCTGTAGCAGATTCTGGTAAATCCTGCTGCAGCTAATTAGAGCAAACTTCACCTCTTAAACTGTCTGCTGACTTCCTTCCTCATATTATGGATTTTAATGTGTCTGCTAAATTTCCATTTCACGTGTTTGCTCTCCTTCCCAGTCTTTCATCTGTCCAACCCACCTAGAATTCTTTGCTTAATCACTTCTCTCTCCGTCACTTCAGGCTCCCAACCTCAATTCAAGCAATATGATATTTCCATTTGCAATTTCTTCTTCTCACATAACCTTCAGCATGATTCTGGTGCTCTATGGTCTTGCACAAAACCTGAAGTATTTAGTAAACATTGTAAACCTCAAGGCACTTGATAAGACAACATTGCCTTCGTTTCCTTCGAATGGCTACCCACCAGCTCTTACACTGAAAGTTCATAACAGAATGGTTTTGTGACCTTCTGTAAATAAAAGCTTATGGTTGTGCAACCAAATAGAAATAGCATTAATATGATCAGGTATTTCTATGCAGGTGTGTGCCTAGAAAATTCTTAACTTACAATATTTACAATATCAACTATAGTAAAGTCAGTCACTGTACTGAAGTCATTACCCTTACTGAGCAAACAATTTTTGTGAAGATGTGGAAATCACATCACAACTGCTTCACCTTCAAACATCCTTATGAGTATTCCAAAACTAAGACTTCCAGTTACTTAGGCATACTATGACAGTGATATTTACAAGTGAATGTAATATTTTACAGCTTGAAGTTGCTGAAAACAATGCCCTCACTTCATCACATGCAGCCTGAGATGGTTCTTACAAGGTTTTTCAGCCCACCATATAGAAAAGCAGATGCGGAAGTCAGGAGTTCCATCATTGCAAAAATCCACCAGAGAGAGGGACTGTGCTATCTCAGCTGAGGCCAGAGGTCAAGCTAGGACTATACAGCAAGAATAATTAATATCATTACCTAGTATAAGCATCACTGTATGTAAACACAGACAATGCTGAAACATTATATGAACTCATAAGACAATAATAATTTTAAAAGCTATGTGGTTTGAAAATTTTGCCTTTTTTTTTTTTTTTTTTTTTTCCCCCAAAAGCACCACTATGTTATGCCTGCCAACACAGGACTAGGCCTAATTTTGGAATAGCTATTAACAACTCCAGAATTCCAGGTACCTCTACTTCTAGCTATCAAACGAAGATCCAAAAAAGTGTGACTGCCCAAACCCCCTCATCTTGGCCTGCCTGCTAAATAATATGAATATTTTTTTCTTTTAAGATGCTTCCATCCGGAGAAACCATGAGAAACTATCAGAGCTATTAGAAACATGCACCAAAACCACTGAGTGCTTACAAAAAGCACCCAAGACGAGGAAACAATGAGACGTAACAAAACAAGGAAAACATGATAACCCCAGATAGCCCCGACAGATGAACTTCACAGTTGATGAAGAGGCTGGCGAGTGAGAGGGTGTGGAGGACCCACGGCTGCAGATGTGAGGCCCGCTGAAGAGCTGTGTGCAGTCAGCCAGTCCCACCTCCGCCTGGGTGGGGGCACAGGGAGCCGGG
>JAOTQP010001179.1:27585794-27596805 GCA_026413545.1 Cichladusa arquata
CTTAAGAAGGTGTTTTACAGATGTTTTAAGTAAATGGATTTGTTATACACATTCAAAGTGTTGTGATTAAAGTTATTTGCATGTGTAATTAAAATTTTAAAAATGCTTCTTTATGTGACTTCATTGATCTCAAGGATTTCTTTTTTGTTGTATTTAGTGAGACTATTTATCTAATTGGTTTAAATGAGTTTTTTAGATATTTTTGCACAGTCTTTATCATCCTGTTCACCATAAATAATGCAAGAATTTTGTGGGTTTTTTTGGTGGGTGGATAATATCTCAGAGGAATAGTGTTGGTATACCTGTCTAGTATGCTTTAATTGAGTATTTTCCATCTCTGACATCCATTAGTCTTGTTTGGCTATGAGAATTTCATAGTTATGATGAAAATGTTCATCAGTATTCAGTGTGTCAAAACACTGGCTACAGCTTGGATTTCTAGTACTGTCAGGTATTTTTAAAGTAAGAAACCATTTGCCTTCTAAATATCCAGTCTTGATACATAAATATACAGTACTTTTGGTACCTGTATTTATCAAACAGTTTTTAGAGGCCTCAGTTATTCAAGTGCATTTAGATTGGGAGGCCTTTTAATTTCAGCATGAAATTATGGGATTACTTGCATGGATTCATTTACTGAGATATGACTGCAGGTGGTGTTTGACTCATGTATTAGGTAAATTTGGCTGGGAGACTCATGCAAGAGCATTTGAGGACAAAGACAATCGAACACAAACATCAGTTCCTAATGAAAGAGGGGTTTATAAACCATAGAGAGGGAATTATAAACCATGAAGTCACAGAGATCTCAGAATAAGGTGGAGCTGTAGTTTCACGATGGGTATTAACTGTTCTCTCAGCCTTTCTTTGTTCTCAAGACTTTTCTTTCCTTAGCCTCTCACAAGCACTGGAATGCTCCCTCGGTTGTATAAACATAACAGCTTCTTGTAGGGCTGTGCTGTAAACTGCATCACAGGTCACCTAAGTTAAAATTAATTTTTTGTTTCATTTGGAACAAGTGGCATGAGGGAAGGGGAATGGACAGGATAACTTCTTAAGCAGGTTTGCAATGTTAGAGAAAATGTTGTGTAATCGCATCCTGGATAACCCCAAAGATGGACTGAGCTACAAAAGGAATGTTGGGTTCCCAGTGGAATCGGAGGGCACTGGATTGCACAAGACCCAGATCCTCAGCTGTGGGCAGTAAAGCATGTGTCAATCCAACAGCTGGCTCCCAAAAGACAGACTTTGGAACTACTCTAACAACTGTGTAAATAGGTGCATGGTTATCTTTTAATTGCCGTATACCTGGGTCTTAATAAACCTTTGTAACTATGCTCTCTGTCAGGGAGCTTGTGAAAATGTACTTCTGGTGGCTTTTCTCTTAACCTGGTTTCTTCAGTTAAAGGTGATTTCAAGGTAGTTGGCTAACATTGGGGAATTCTGTTCCTATGTGTCTTTTCTTCCCTAAAATTGGAGCCTAGCTCACTAAAACCATGTTTTGGACATTGAGAGGATGATGGATGTGTACTGAATTTCTGCAAGTATTTCATAAACATGCTTGCAGAAGTTGGGGATAGGCATGTTTGACTTAAGTTTGTGACAACAAGAATGCAAAACTTAGTAAAACATACAGGCACTATGCAAAGTGGATGTGAAAATGACCTGGAGTCTTCACTTTTCATTGTTATTCATTGGCAGATCTAAAAGCAGTGTGATGAAATAGGTGTGCATCAAAGTGGAGAATAAATAATTTGGGGATTTATTTGGTTGAGGTTTAATGAGATTACACCAGTATCACTCAGAAACAAATGAATTTAAGCTATGTTTGCAATATTGTTGCATATGTGATTGTAACACACATGGGTGTACCTTAACTCATTCATATTTCAGCAGCTGGAAGCCACAGTAGCTTAAACCATAAAGGACACTGAAAGTTTCACATGGCATTTGCTACCCAGCTGGTTCCCATGTATTAACAGTGTTTAGAAGGATATCTTTAGACTGCAGCACCCTTAAGCCACGCCATAATTTTCTTGGGCTTTGATATTTTTTCCAGGTTTCTTTCCAAAGAGCTCTGCCACTTGCTGAGGTTGCTATTTTATTGTCCTGGTTTCAGCCAAGACAGAGGTAATTTTTCTGCAGTAGCTGTGACAGGGTGGAGCCTGAAGCCATGTGGCAGTGTCTAGATTGTTATTCTATACCATGCACTTCATCCTGTCAGAACTAAGGTGATCTCACTTCTGGAAAGAAGGGTGTTGCTTCAGGTCAAGAAGAGGTGTGGTGGACAGAGGGAATCTGGGACCTTTGGGGAGTGTTTTGTGTGGAAATCACCCTCTTTTCTACATTTTTATTATTAATACTCTTGCTGTTACTGTCCATTTTCTTATCTCATTGCTGTTTCCAGTAGATTGTTTTTATGTCAACCTGCAATCTCTGCCTTTTGTTTCTTTCACTGGAGCAGGAACATGGAGGGAGCAGCCAGGGTTTCTTTTTAGTGGGAGGACCAAATTGGGAATACCGTTTGTAAATACCGTGATACTTATCCATAATTCTGCCAGTGAACCCACAAAGCTGAATTTTAAATCCACTTTGGAATGCACAAATGTTTTTACTTTGTTTTTTGAAAAAGATTGTAGTATTTGTCAGTTTTTTTGGTGGCTTGGTGAGTTTGACACATAAATTTTTCTAGCTCTTGAACCCGAGGTAAAAATTTTTGGGTAGGTTGATAATACATCTTGTCTCTTTTTGTAGTTTAAGTTGTTATGCTGTGATGTTACTGTGCAGTTGTTATGAATGTAGTGAAATTGTATATTTTAGTCAGGCTTTTTAGGAGGACATTTGAAGTTTGTCATGATTTGTTATTACAGCACATTAACTGCATGCCATAATATGCTAGAAGGCACTGACTGGTTTCTTATCCTTGCAGTAGTCTTGTGGACTGCTCAGCCACATTCTATGAAAGGCCTTTGAGCAGCTTCATATTTAGATACTTTTAAATCATTTATGGAAATACAGGAAACCATTAGTGTTGAACAGCATGTAGGGCACTTGGTGCTTTGTGTTAATTTGTCAAACTACTTTGCTCCCTCTCTAACATCTGTAGTGTGTCTTGAATAAGAAACTCAGTACTATTTTGAGTTGATGCAATGTAGTTGAAGTGTTTGTAAGTTAGAATGCCTAAGGGAAAGTCACCTTGAGTGCCCTTTATCATGCAGTTAATGGGTTAAATATCTGTGAAGCCGGGAAAAGTGATAGTCCCCTTTCATGCTCAGGAGACACGCAGAATGAAAACAAGAGCATATCGTCCCTGATCTTCAGTGGACAGGCAGCTAATAAATATGAAAAGGATTTGTTTAAATTCTTGTTTGTTTTTAAGGAAAACTTCGGAGGTTATAGTTACAACTCTACTAAAACCTAAATTTAGTCAAATAATATAACTTTTAGTTAAAGATAGATATTGTATGCATAGAACCACAGAATAATTTAGTGAAGAGGGGACCTCAGTTGGTTTGTTTTGAAGTTCTGCATAAAGCAGGGTCAGTAAGGAGGTCATAACAGATATGAAAGCTGTATCCAGGCAGGTCATAAAAGTCTTCAAGGATGGAGACAACACATCCACCGCTGGGCCATAGTCTGGGTATCAAACTTTCTCTTTATATATTTTCCAAACATTTTGTGTTTCAACTTGCTCCTGTCTCTTGTCCTGTGGATGGAGGACAAGAGCTTGGCTCCATCTTCTGAATAACTTCCATGCTGGTACTGGGGACTGCTGTTATGTTCCCCCAGTCTCCTCCAGGCAGAATAGACTCTGTTTCCCAGTCTGTCCTCATGGGGTCTGTGCTACAGCCTCCACCTGTCTTGGTGGCCTCTGCTGGGAACCTATTCCTGTTTGCCAGTGTTTTTTTCTGTGTTAGGGCAGTGGAATGGAACCTGGACTCAGAAATTTAAATTCAGCTAAGATCTGAATATTGGCAGATTTCTAAATAAAAGCCAGGACAGTAGGTGGCCAGAGACTTTCCAACAATCAAACTGGGAATATATTCTTCCCCCATTTTGTTTAAAAAAAACCATGTGATGATGAACTGTGATTGCTTTAAATCCTTAAAGGATACTGTGACCAGGAACAGGTTGTTCAGCTCATGTAATTGACTGAGCTTTAATTCTTTAATGAACTGCACAGTTTGAAAATATGTTTTGTTAAATTTATTTGGTTACGTAACATTTCTTTATAAGTATTGCATTTAATAATGTCAACTGTAGTTTTTTTCAAGAGTTTCCTGTGTTTTTGTTACATTTCAGTTTTAGAAATGCAGTATGCCAACAGTAAGTTAAAAATTACTATAGTTGAAAATTATAGCCATTGTGCTCTTTGGCATAAGGTAATTAACTAAAATTCAAAGTCTAGATTGAACTCATTAAGTTCCATCTCTTCTTACATAAAAATGCACCATAATGTGTCTTGTTCAATAAAAAACATTAGTGCAGAGAACTATTCGGCTCCTTGAGTGATTAAACCCGTGGAACAACAGTTTAAAAAGTAAACGTGCAACGTAAGTGGTTTATATTAAATGTTCTCTTTAATTTCCATCATAACTTAAATATATTTTTCGTTTGAATAAATAAATGTCTGGCCATTAGATTGCTGAGTACTAAATTATACATTATATGCATATAACACATGTATTCCTATTTGGGAGTTTGTGGGTTTGTGGTGGATTTTTTTATTTTGGTTTGGGTTTTTTTTGCCTTTTTTGTTTGTTTGTTTCTTATTAATGTTTGCTCTTGTACGTGAGGAGCTAAGTATATGTGTAATGTTAGAACACTTGCTTCTGTTTCCACTTCTTTTTGGTTTATATTGCTTCTTAAAGTTCTCGTTCCTGACTCTTTTCTTACTAAAATGACCTAAATTATTAGGCTTTCTTGATTATAAAATATTAAGAGGAAAGAAAAGATTTTTAAGAAATGCCATTGTTAAGCAAAATAACATCTTAATTACTTCCCCTGTTAGGCAGAGCTATATTTTCAGAGGCAGTAAACATGCATGACTTATCACTATGGTGTTATTGGTTGCTTATTTCTGGTTAAGAGGAAAATCTAGTTTTTCATCTAACAGTTCTTCTTAACACATTACAGTGATTCTAGAATACTTACCTGTTGTTTGATACAGTATCTTTCTCATCTAGACAACTTCCATTTACTCACTGAGCCTTTAGAGGAAGAAAATAAGCAAGCAAAACTGCTGCACATCCTTTTGCTGTCAGGGAAGTAAGATGGTGAATCATTGTCACTGATGACATTTACAGGAGAAGAAAGAGAAACAAAGGGAAGAAAGTATTAAAGTCTTCCTGGCAAAAACGCAAGATGCAGCAAAGAGGTTACATGGGCTTGTAGACTCATTTGGTAAGCTTACACAGCAAGTGGTAGGGAAAAAGGTTTATTCAAATTGTTAATTTGAACTTTCTAATATGAATGATACTGCACCACAAACAAGATAACTATTTGGAGCTTACAAATAGAAGGAGACGATCTTAGTCAAAGACACTGGAATATAATATATATAGAAAATGTTTATAAGGCTATAAGCATAATATAACACTGTTTCTAAATGGTTATATTTCTAGTGTTACTAGAAAAGGAATTTTTCTGTTTTATCACAATAGCAAAAATACTTCTGCATTCCTTTCTTGGAGTGGTGAAGCATGAGGTGAATTTACAGACAGAAGCAGGATTCTGGGAATAATATGGGCTTAAAGTAAGGAGAGAGCAGGAATGTGAACGGCTTTATCTCATCATGCCTCCGATGCCTCTCTGTTAATTACCTTACTATGTCTTTACTTTTCTTTTTCAGAACTTTTCTCTCATGTTCATCCACCTCTCTCCTGTTGAGGCTTTGTTGCTTTCTTACATTTCTTCTTCTGGTCCCACTAATAAAACAGCCATTAGCTGTTCTGCTCTGAATCAAGTAGGTTTTGAGATTGTTTTCTGATCTTGACAGTAGTCAATGTCTGACCCACTTGGAATCCAACTTCATGGTCCAAATCTCACCAAGTGTTTTTTCTTTCATTTCACATTGCTGTAACAACCTTTTGTCTTTCTGGATCTCAGATTTACTGTAGCCAACTCCCAGTGAAGTTTTCAGTGCCTCTGGAAAGAAAATGGGAAGAAAATAGGATAACCAAAAAGGACTTTACAGCGCATTAAATATTATTAGATTTGAAAGCTGGGCTAAACTATATTAAAATTATTTGTGGGGCTGGAAAATTGATTTTCAGTTGGAGGAGAACTGTTGCTGGTTTTGAAGAAGAAATTAATTTTGATTTGTTAGTGGAAAAAACAAATTTCTTGTGAGAAGCAGGTTGTGAAAAGACTCAGTTCTGTAAGCCTCAGTGGGTAAGAGTGTGGTATTTTGATTAGAATTTCTTTTGAAGTGTGAGGAAGGAGAAGTATCAATATTTTGGCTGGAAGGAAAACAGAAACTGGCAGGTTGCTTGTTAGTGGATGAAAACTGATGTTTAGTCTGAATGCAAGGATGATGATAGGAAGACAAAATGTGTTACAAATGAGGGAAAGAAAATACAGATGATAGGTAATTAAGAAGGCACAAGAAACCCTGAAATTAGTTCTGTTAGTTAGAGCATGATGCTAAAATTGCTGACCTTGTGGGTTCAATCCCCGCACAGGCCATTCACTTAGGACTTGGGCTCAGTGATCCCTGTGGGTCCTTTCCAATTAGAGTACTTAATGATTCTTAAAGTTGTAAGTGTCCTTGCTTCTTTGACTGTGAAGTGTCACAAAAGTGAACTGAATGTTCTGTGAAGGTGTGGGTAGATGAGTGGTTCTGTATGGAAATACAGACAGATGCGAGTCCTTGTGTCTTTTTAACTTTAACTGCTACTATACATGTTTAATTATTCCAGCAGTAGTAACCTTTGGAAAGTACTGTGTAATGTCAAATTTCAGTGAGGCTGCTGTGTTGAGAGTTGAGATGTCCTTTGTGATAAGACTTTGGAAATGTTCTTTTATAACCTGAGTATAGACAATTGATGTAGGACAAGATTGATTTTGGTAGGTGTTTGAAGCAGGCATTCATGCTATCTGCAAGTCTTTGCTTGGTTTTGATTCACCATGGTTAAGATTCACCATAGATACTCTGGCTGTATGTGAGCATTAAAGATTTTATAATTTAAAATTTTCTCTGAATTTGTCTCTACTTTTTCTCTAGAAAATGCTGTATCTTACATGTGTAATTTTACACATTCCTTTCTTCTTTTTCTTTATAGTTCCTTTACAGGGAAATAAGCAGAAATATATATTTCAGATTGTAGTCCTTTCATTTTTTAGGCCATGTGATCAAATAAAGTAGCAGCTTAATAAACCTTTTATTTATGACATCTCCATCTACTAACACAGATCTTGTATAGGATTGGTTTTGCAATTACAGTTTGTGATCTCTCATTTCCTGTTTGTTCCTGCATACTTTTATTTGAAAGTTTTATTTCACCTGTGTAATGGATGAGGCCCTTTTGAAGTCATAATTAAAATATTGGATCATGATACTTATTCACTGGGTGAATTGCTAAATAGAATAACTGTTTGTTACTGAAATAAATGACATACGCATAAGTACACTGCTGTAAATACAATGTTTACTGTAAAATGTTAAACAATTCTATTGTTTTTATGAGAGGGAATCTTTAATAAAGTATCATTTCATACATAACATTAGTTGTTCTATATTTTAAATTATGACATGCCTCTGTTTCATGGAATATTGGAGTCAATTCTAGGTAATGATTAGAATTTCATCATCTTTCAGAATGTAATAGAACATTTCAAATGTGTGATGGCTAATGCTACTGTTTCTGCTAGTTTCAAAGCATTTATTGAAAAGTACTCTTGGTGTTTAGCAAGTAGATCATCAAAATTCTACTGTTGGACTAGTTCACGCAAAGTCTGGCTTTAGCAAATCTGATTATGTGATTATAGCCATATTTAAAGTGTCAAATTGTGTGTACAAGTAATGAAAGAAATGGCAGGTCAGCTGTGGATTATACAGACTATGTTGGAGTCTCAGTTTGGTAATTTGTCTCTTTTCATTTTTGTCCTTGTAACCTGAAAATCCTCGTTGATTTAAGAACATCATGTTTACTGTCAAGACTACTATGATAACTAGAACATTTATTTGGAACAAATGCATGATATCTAGACTTGATAACAGCAACACATCGTTTGACATCTGCAATGCTGTTTTTCTTTCACACAAAAAACCAGAAGATAAAAAACCCTTATGTATTTTTTAGCTCACTAATAGTTCTGGAACTAATGAAACTGGTAATCTAAACCTAATCACAGACAGAAATGAAGCAACTTGCAGCACACAAGTAAGAAAAAATTGGCATGATTACATGAAAATTACATTTCTAGAACCTTTTTCGAGATACATTTCCTTACATGTTCTAGGTTTTATATAAATTTTAAACTTGTTTCCCCATTAGAAGTCACTCTTTGAGTGTTGCCCGTTTGCTGATAATCCTGTCTTTTAAAGTTCAGTTGTCACATAAATAGCCTGATCAATAATTTCTACTTGCAGTGGATTATTTAAAATTACCAATTTGAGAGCCGTTACACAAGAAGACACTGCAGATTATCAACTTTGAAAGCAACTTGCATGCTCTTGAGTGATAAAGAAATGAAATACCAGGGAGACCTGGCTCTTTTGTCTTCTACCAAAAGGAAAAAAACCCAAACCTCTCAAAGGGGCAGAACAAGTTCCTTTGAGAGGCCAAGCTGCTAGGAAAGGAAGGAGGAAATAGGAAATGGAGAATGGCCTGAATAAACAAAGGAAAAAGAACTTAAAGTGGGGAACTTTTACAAAATACAGAATAGAGCAGGGATATAGAGTAAAGTGGAAAGAAAGGTGAGTTTCTTTTTCTCCTCCTTTTTTTCCTTTTATTTTTTCAGGGGAGGGAGAGGATTATGATGTATAAAAGAGAAGGGAGGAGCAAAACCAGAAAAAAACTTGAAGGGAATTTAGCTGCCAGCATAATTATAGTACTGCTGGACTAAATGCTCAGCTTGAGAAGCATTTAGAGGTTTTGCAGGACCAGTACAAGCAGTGTATTTGCATTTGTGTGGTAAAGGGAAAAGTATTTAACCACTTGCCCAAATCAAGCTACTGCATTGAAAAGGCTCCTGAAATGAAGGACCAGTGAGGGGGCCCTCAGTAGCTGAGCAAAGGCAGTACAGAAAGGACTGATTAGAGAACAACTATAGCTCTAGAAAGGCAGCTGGACTGCATGTAGGATTGCTTTGGATTTGCAAAAGAAATAAGATGAAATTATATTTCATCTGGTTTGGTCATAGTGAAAGACACCCTTGTTTCAATAACATGTCCATTCACCAGGATGTGGGCTCTGGTATGTGAAGCCTTTGACTGCCTAGCTGGTACCTCCTGTGTTAGTCTATTGGCAAAAGTTTCCTACCCAATCTATTGGTTAGTCACAAACACATAAAAGCAGAGTGAAAAGGAAGACAATCATGCAAGTGTTTCTGAGTTTGCTTGGTTATAGAGTAGAATCGCTGATATGGTGAGGTAGACAGCATTGATAGGAAGGGGTTTGGCAAGGCTGGGATGTGGAAGCTTACTGTCACTCTTATCAACATCTCCTACAAACAAAAGGATTGAGCTCCTTGAGCAGAAAACACTGAGGAGAGAGAGGGATTAAAAGTTTGGAGTACTGATACTTTCTTCTGTGTCAAAGGCCTAGCAGACACATCCTTGAAGGGCTTCACAAGAAGGGATTTTCAGTGCTGCAGTGATCCTCTTTTGACTGAGTTGAAGGACAGCTGAATTAATTGAAGTCGGCAGATGAAGAATGCCAGTAGGTTTTTATTGGTCACTGTTTTATTTCTAGTGCTTCTGCTGCAGTGAGGAGCGGGCATTAAACTGGCAACATCATCGCATCTAGTTACTCAGTATTGTTGCAGTACTTGAAGTAATTTGAAGAAATACTTGTAGAGATACAACATATAGATAGCTTTCATCAAAGCAAGGAGTCTGTTATTTGATTACATTCACTATAAAATAAGGTTCCTAAAATACTAAGAATGAAAGAATAATCATAACTGCAAATGTTCTTACAGCCATTGAAGTGGTTTTTAAGGAAATGTTTTGAAGTGCTTTTAAAGAGGATCTGCATCTGGTTCACTTTTTTTTTTTGATTCTTGTATATTGAAAAATAACCAGACTGATATGCACCTATACATCTATATGCAGAAGATTCAGTATTGTCAATAGAAAGCTGGTTTCTGCTCTTTTGGGATTCAAGTTGAAATTTACATTAGGTTAATATGCATAAATCAAGTCAACAGTCAAGCACGTTAACTCCCACATCGTACTGAGGTGCAACTTGTTTAATTTGATTTTTTTTTTTTTTTTTCTGTGAGGATTCAAATACTGTTTCAGTTCTTGGGCTCTCAGTCAAAGCCTTGTGAAAACAGAAAAATTTATTTTAATTCATATGAATTAAACCATTTTCATTTTTCATGTGGACATGGTACAAATTTAAGTAATATGTGACTTGGGTAGTAGCTTAATAAATTGAAGCAGGTTTTGTGTATTTTCTTTTTATTTAGCTTGATTTCTGAGTTATTGCTGAGTTAAGTAGGTTACTGAAACATCATTGCTCTAGATAAAATATCAGATGGAGCGTTTTGGAGGCTGCCACCATTTAGCACCCACTGGATTTGTTACTTTGGCAACATTTCTGTGTATTGTCCTGTTTATTGTTAAAACCTTGAAGTTCTTGGTCTAAGTTTAACAAGCTTCTATGTCCCAGAACTCTCCTGCAATGTAAGCTGAATGTTGAAGCGATATGGGAAAACTCCCATATCCATTTCCGCTCAAAACTTCTAAAGATAACAGAGGACTAGGGGCTGGAGGACAGAATGAAAAAGGTTATAGTCCTTGCTTGTATTCATTGGCAGACTGGGCTGCAGAGACATACTT
>JAOTQP010001179.1:27645701-27658706 GCA_026413545.1 Cichladusa arquata
GGTTACTTATTTCTCCTTTAAATCGTAGCCATCCTCTAGAAATTATTCTCTTTCTGAAGGCAGGATACTTATTACAGTTTAGGGAGCGGCACTTACTAAGAAAAAGGAGCAGCAGCTCTTATTGATTCTGTGGTTTACACACTTAATGTACAAATTTGATAAAAATTGTTTCACATAGTTGCAAAAAAAAAAAAAAGAAGGAATTTATTGTCTCTAAAATGGATTTGTTAAAAAATCAATTTATTTGTTACAGCCAGGTAGGATACCAGCAGTTTCCAATGTGAGCATCTTGCAGCTGTGAGCAAGGGTTCAGTCATGTGATTTGAAATTGTGTTGAAAGTGATGAAGATGGCAGTTCTTGTTTCTGGAGTTATTTGCTAGGTGGCTGCATGAAGACATATGTCACATACATATACACAATTTTAGGGCAAATACTTGTCTGTTTTCAAGCAAAGCATCTTCTGTAAATAAAGCATTGCATTTTTCAGTAAGAATACAGATTGTAAACAACTATGAAGTGAATTACTTGGATGTTATTTAACTCACCACATTGATTGTGCTGTACACTACTATGTTTCATCAGCAGTTACATTATTGTGTCTTTTAGGTGAGGGTGGAAGGATGGTCATTGGATTTTATCTAGTCTGTAAAAGATTAAATCTAAATAATTAAGCCTAAAAGATTAAATCTAGTAACTTTGCATTTGAGAAGAAAGTAGGTGAACTTCCACACTATGAAGAAGTATAAAAAACATAGAGTATTTGTAGCAGTACTCAGATACCACAGAGGTTGAAATTTTTAGTCAGATCACCAACAGGGTATCAAAAAAAGAGTAGTACTAAAGTCAAGAATTTGTCCTGAAATTTCATAATTTGTTGTTGGTTTTAATTGTTACTCTTCTTATCATTATGGATCAGACATCCTTGTACAAGAATATGTAAAATTTGGATCCTTGGACACATATTTGAAAAAGAACAAAAATATTATCAATATTTTGTGGAAGCTGGAAGTAGCCAAACAGTTGGCATTAGCCATGCATTTTCTGGTAAGTGGTTCAGTTTTGTTAATGGCAGAATTCAAGTGATTCAGACTAATGCATGTAGAAAGGCTGAGCTATTAACTGAATTCTTGAAAGTCTGGAGGGTTTTGATAATACTGTATTTCGTAGATACCCAGAGAAAGATCTTTGTATCACATAGTATAGTTGAATGTCCATTCTTTTTCAGTGCTTTATGTTTTAGCATGAAATATAAATACATTTGCAGTAATGCTTTCCCCCCACTTTCCCTACAAATCAGCCCTTTCTGGACTTCCCACCTCAGCTCATGATGCTGAACATCAACAATTTCCTGGTAGTGTTAATACTTAACTACTGGGAGAGCAAAACTGTACTGTTCACTCTGCTAGTGCATTCTAGTTGGACTTTAGGTCTCAACCTTACAGTCCTTCTAGTTAGATAGAAAGGCTATTATTCAAGACAGAATATGTGACTAGATAAGTCTTTCCTTTAAAAGAATGTAGATGTTCTTACATTAGTTTTAAATGGATGGATGAGTATTCTTCTGAGTTAACCCATACCAAATTGTTTCAGACTTCAGGTAGAGAGGAAAAATTGGCTGGAAACTTTGAGAGAAACTGGTGAAGTACCTGAAGTTTGATCAACCTAATCTGTGATCATTATTTTATTTGGTGATGTTTTTCTCATGCTGTACAATATTTGTTTTTAAATATCTCTTCAACAGTAAGACTTTTTTTGTCAGTTTGTAAAAGATGCATTTCTGTTTATAGGAGGATAAAGGCCTTGTTCATGGGAATGTCTGTGCAAAAAACATCTTGCTTATCAGAGAGGAGGACAGGAAGTCTGGAAACCTTCCATTTATAAAGCTGAGCGATCCTGGCATCAGTATTACAGTTTTGCCACGAGATAGTAAGTCTTTGCATTAGCTTTTCTTGTTCAGTGCTTCTGACTTGAAAAATAAGTTTGGCATTGGGTTTTTTCCTGACCACCATCTAAAATAATTCTCTTATGGTGAGTTCTTTGATCAGTCTGTCATTTTATAATTATCTCTACAGTCCTAGCCAAGCAGTTTTGAGTCTATCTTTTTAATTAGCAAATAGCTACAGGAAATAAAGCCACAATTCTCCACTATGGGAGCTTTTTTCCCTGCTGTTCTCATTTTCAACCCTTTTTCATTAGTAGTACTCTTGTTATATGATATTGTAAGTATATTATATAGTCTGTTACATTTGCAGATAGCTGCTGAACTTAGTGTCTCATAATTGATCAAGTCTTTTATAGCTTGCAAGAACTTTCAGAACTGAAACCAAATGCACTTTCAAAAATGCTGACTGGTGGTTAAAAAGCATCTTAAGTGCATTTCTTGGTGAATACCTGGAACCACTTGATGTTAAAAATACTTGGTTATCATCCACCATTAAGACCGTTCCAATGCTTTATAAACGGCAAAATTAATTAAATGGAAAATATGTGCAAGGTTGTTAAGCTAATGGAATGGAAGCAACCTTACAATTCTTTTTGTGGCCTTTCTTTTTAATAGAAACACTTCATACTTGGTACTTTTGTCGATGTCTAAAGAAATAATGTATCTAACAGCCTGTAAGTAATGCAGTGTCATTATTTGCCAGTAAACAATTTAAATTCTCTCTGTTTTAATGTGAAGCTTCTAAGGAGCGCCAAATCCAAATAAGTACTTTTTACTGGAGTCATTAGCAATAGTTGAAAAATCACATAGTATAAAATTCCTTTTCGTGGTGCCTTTTGCTCTGCCATAAGACACCAACCACTAGCAAAGTACTTTTTTATTCTTTAATGTCTTGGTTCTCTGTAGTAGCTATTAAGTCTTAGTAAGATTGGGGGAAATAGAGAAATCATGAGAAAAAATGTAACGTGGAATTGATATTAAGACAGTTTTTTATCTTTAGGCTTATTTTACAGTAAAATTAATGGACTTCTTCTCTGATCCACAAATATTACTTTTATTTTTGTCCATATTCCATAATTTTGACTTTTTTCGTGGGAACATATACTTGGAAAAGTATTATTAGTACATTACAGAGTGAAATATCTATGTATATTAAAGTAATTTTTACCAAATCAAATATATTAGGGAATTTTCTGGTCTCGTTATTCGTCTTAACAAGTTTCCTTTGTGTGATTGCACAGTTCTTCTTGAGAGAATACCGTGGGTTCCTCCTGAATGTATTGAGAATCCCAAACAACTAAGCCTAGCTACAGACAAGTGGAGTTTTGGTACCACTTTGTGGGAAATCTGCAGTGGAGGAGACAAACCCCTGAGTGCACTGGATTCTTCAAGAGTAAGCATTACTGGGTCTGCAGTCATAGCAGTTCTTTGAACACTTCTAATTTAGAACATCTGCTGTTGTAACCGCTTCAGCATGTCAAGTGGTGTTGCCTATGACCACTGTAGGAAGAAGACATTTTTGCTTGTAGATAATAACCAGAAGAAATAATTTGAAGTTTGTTTTTGTCGTTTATTTTAATTTTAGGGGGACAAAGTGCAGAATTTTCAGTGTTATCTAGTTAATATTTTTGTTGACTTGTTGCAGCAGTGTATCGCTTTAAACAAAAAGTATTCCTAACAGTGTATGTGGATTTTAATTAGCATTCTTGTAATTGAACATCTTAAATACAGTAGTGCTTTGTATGTTGCAACAATTTACTATTTTAGCTAAACCAGAAATATTAACTTTTATCTCAGGTAGGAACAGGAGATGGAGGAGAAATATATTCCATAAAAATATTAATTCATATGTATTTGCTTCTTTAGTTGGAAGCAAAAAAATATTTCACTATGCTACAAAAGTACTGGTAATACTATTTTTTAAAGGTACTGTAATCTGATGTGATTTCTCAGGTATTTTAATCAGCTCTTACAATAGTCTCTGAGGTTTACCTAGACCTGGCTTATAGATATCTAAGTATTTCAGAAGTTGCCCTACATTCTTTCATAATACTCACAGACCTTTTCACAACTGTGAGTTCAGCCAGTTCACAGATCAGTAGAACTTTCTGCTGGACCTATCCAGTTGAGGATTTATGAAATTACCAATAAAGGAGATACTATTTTTCTCATCTTTCTCTATCCTCTTATCTTCTACCAGTAACTGGCTGGAAATTTCTGAGCTGATCGCTCTAAATTATACCAGCATTGCTTTGGATGAAAATCAGTGAGATAATGTACATTTGGTGAGATAACAATCTATGTTTAGAGCTGTAATTTTTGGCTACTCTGGTGAGAATGTTAAGGCTTCTGCAACTCTTCATGGTTGTAAAATGACTTATCTGTTTAATTCCAGAAACTACAGTTTTATGAAGATAGGCACCAGCTTCCTGCTCCCAACTGGACAGAACTTGCAAACCTCATAAACAACTGTATGGATTATGAGCCAGATTTCAGGCCTTCTTTTAGAGCAATTATACGTGATTTGAACAGTCTATTCACTCCAGGTGAGTTTGCGATAAAACAGGATCCAAAATACTCCTGATTGCTATTGGTTCACTTGCTTTTTAGTATGTTTTTTGCAATACATCATTGTATTTGACTGCAAATTACTATATAGAAATAAAGGCGGCTGTTAATATTCTAGTGAACTTGAAGTATGCCAAACAAAAGTAGAGCATGCCATGATTGTAATAAGGCTCTTCCTTCTCTTGTTCACTACTGTGTGCCTTCTGTTCCCTTTCTTCCCTTCTTCCTTCTACCTCTCAGATTACGAGCTATTGACAGAAAGTGATATGTTGCCAAATATGAGAATTGGAGCACTTGGATTTTCTGGTGCTTTTGAAGATCGGGACCCAACGCAATTTGAAGAAAGACATCTTAAGTTTTTACAGCAGCTTGGCAAGGTAAGATGTTTCAAAATTCTGTAATAGCTTAGGAAATAACTATGGCTTTCAGTTATCTTTTGATGACCTTGTATATATTATTTACAGTGAAACTTCTGTTTTAGAAGTTACTAATTTCAGTCACATCTGAGCAACACATGCAGTTCCTTCTAGCTCTTTTTTCACTTTCATGGTATCTTAGAAGAAAATTAGCTAATCTCCACAATGAATCCAGTCACACCAAAAGGCTAAAATATTTTTCAGTAATGCAGAGCCGCCTGACATAAACTTTATATATATGTATGTATGTATGTATGTATGAATAGATATATACACACACTTGATATTCAATTAGCAACGCTTTGGAGTAGTCTTGCACGGAACTAGTGGGGTTGAGGTTTTTGTGCATGCATATTCTGAGAAATACGAGTCTCTAAATTCAAGAGGAAGGTATATGTCTTAAAGATACATGTAAGCTTTGAACTGTTTGGCTTTAGAAATCAGCATTTGGTTACTAGTTTTGCAAGTCATTGTGGCCTGGCCATGTGAAAAAATATCTAGAGAGACGACCAAGTGCAGCTGACAGATCTTCACCAAGTACTATTTTTCTAGAATGGTTCTTTGCTATTTTATTTGGTTTTTACCAATATTCCTTTGGCTTCAAGTACTGAAGCAGCCTGAAAGTGAAGTAGCAGAACTACTTCTGTTGCAGATGGTTGGTTGTTGATAACATACCTTAGGGAGAGCAGCAGAGTAGTAGATGATGGCTGCATAAAGGAAGGCAAAAGGCAGTATAAATGAAGAAAGAGACAAACCAGAACATTGAAACAAATGGGAGAGGAAACAAAAAGAAACAGAGCAGAATTAAGAACCGAGACAAAGACATTTATGCAAGTGCAAGAAAAGGATTATGCCAGTGGAGGTGGAAATTTGTGAAAGGAGAGAAAATAGATGGACATCACCCTCTTTCCTTGTCCTCACTTCCTGTTCCCTTTGCTTCCTTTCATGGAATATGTTTATTTTGCAATTGTTATCCTCTGTCCTGCACTTATTCTCTCAGGGAAGTTTTGTGGCATTTCACTTAAATAATTAATCATGCTACATTAATGCTTAGTACAGTGAGCACTGAACAAAAGCTACACTCTACATGAACAGACATGTACACTACGAAACACAAAGAAAGAATGATGTGGACTTGTTTTTATTTCCCAAATGTTTCCATTTGTGACCTAGGGAAATTTTGGCAGTGTTGAGATGTGCCGGTATGACCCGCTGCAGGATAATACTGGGGAGGTGGTTGCTGTGAAAAAGCTGCAACATAGCACAGAAGAGCACCTTAGGGACTTTGAAAGAGAAATTGAAATACTCAAATCTCTGCAGCATGATAACATCGTTAAATACAAAGGAGTATGTTACAGTGCAGGTATGTGCAATATTAAATACACCTAAATATGCATACTGAGAAATTCAGAGAGGTAAGTGTTTATGACAGTCACTGACTTGTCCTAAATTTACCAGGACTGAGAAAGTACAAAACAAATGAAGGTGTTTTGAAAGATGTTGACATTGGTAACAAGTTGATGCCACTTGCCATTCTGAGTTTCATCTTGACAACACAGACATACGGACATCTACTTTGCCTTAGCAATAGTAGCTGAAGTATTGATGAGATGATGTTGATTAGTGATACATTAATTTTTCAAGCATATTCACATTCTTGTTGAGTTTCAATAAGTGGCATTTTCTGAGGAAATGCAGTTAATTAATATATGAAAAGTTGCGTAGTGATGTGTAGATAATAAATTACTAATTTTGTATTAAATCCATTTTGTATTATGGCTACTGATAGATGTTTTAAAATACTGATATTTAAAAACTCATCTTTGGAAAAGTACAGAAAAAATTACATTTGTATTTTTTGTTATTGCTGTAAAAGGACGTAGGAATCTAAGATTAATTATGGAATACTTACCATATGGAAGTTTACGAGATTATCTGCAGAAACACAAGGAGAGGCTGGACCACAAGAAGCTTTTGCTATATGCATCTCAGATATGCAAGGTAGGACATTTCAAATTATATACGTCTTTCAACATAGTTTTGTCTCCTTTTTTCATCCTATTTGTCTCAAACCAACAATAACTAGTTGTTTTCGGTGTATCTTCCATAATGCTGTTGCTGCTAGCACCACATAACCCTAAGAAAATGTAGTAATATATTCATATAGTCAAGAGCTGGAAAAACTTCTGGGCATCTTAATACAGGATGCTGAGACTGGCCTATGTGCTGACTGAGGCAGAATATACTCTTTTCTTCCTAAGGTGACCTGACATAAGATATTGTGGGAGTTAATATACTCAGGCAATCTGTTCATCACATTCTATGGTGGAATTTTCAGAAATTTGATGTTCAGTTATGAAAACACTGTAAGAGCATGTGTATATTTAAACAATTTACTTTAAACTGTAATTATGAGCAAAGATACATGATTTCTGTATGCAGAATAGAGGCCTTAGAAATACCCAAGCCTATAATAAATTATTTGGCACCAGTAATTCATAAAATCCTGAAAAGGGGTACAAATATCTGATCTTTCTTGTGATATCTCATTTTCCTCATAAAGAGAGTTTATAACTTCCCTAGTTTTATTCTGTAATTACTCTTTAGCTATAAGAAACTAGAGACACCTGAGATTTCATTGCATATTTAGAAATTTGGGTAAGGAAAAAAAATGGGGTGAGGGAGAGAGATACAAAAATAAAAAATATAACCACACCTCGTCAAGGCATGTATCAGAAATATTTTTTAATTTCTTTTTTCAATGCCTACGTCAAAGACATGAAACAGTAGGTTACATAAGATTTCATAATCACAGAATCAAGTAGGCTGGAAAAGACATTTGAGATCGTTGAGTCAAGCCTATGAATGAACACCATCTTGTTAACCAGACCATGGCACTGAGTGCCACATCCAGTCTTTCCTTAAACACCTTCATGGATCGTGACTCCCTCGCATCCCTGGGCAGCCCATTCCAAAGCCCAGTCACCCCTTCTGCAAACCACTTCTTCTTAATGTTCAACCTAAACCTCTGCGAGCCACTTCTTCTTAATGTCCAACCTAAATCTCCCCTGGCACAGGCTAAGACTGTGTCCTCTTTATCCTGTCACTGGTTGCCTGGGAGAAGAGGCCAGCTCTCATCTGGCTCCACCCTCCCTTCAGGGAGCTATACAGAGGAATGAGGTCCCCCCTGAGCCTCCTAAACAGCCTCAGCTCCCTCAGCTGCTCCTCACAGGGCCTGAGCTCCACACCCTTCACCATCCTTGTTGACTCCTCTGGACATGCCCCAGCACCTCAATGTCCTTCCTAAATAAAGGGGTGCAGAACTGGACACAGGATTTGAGATGCAGCCTCACCAGTGCCCAGTCCAGGGGGACAATCCCTGCCCTGCTCCTGCTGGCCACACTATTGCTGGAACAGGCCAGGATGCCATTGGCCTTCTTGGCCACCTGGGCACTGCTGGCTCATGTTCAGCTGCTGTCACCACCACCCCCACGTGCTTTCCCACCAGGAAGCTTTCCAGGCACACTGCCCCCAGCCTGTAGTGTTACATAGGGTTGTTGTGCCCCAAGGGAAAGACCTGGTGCCTGGTCTTGTTTAACTTCATTCAGTTGGCCTCTTAATTTTGCTTAGTGTTGTAACTTCATTTGAATTTCCTCCACTAGTCATTATTTAAGGTACCTGCAAACACCATTGCTAGCCAAATTGTTTAGGTAGTGGAACTATCACAATCCAAGGCTGTTCAAAAGAAAGCAATTTTAGTTTTATATTTACTAGATTTGTAGTTGGATGTGAGCAATGCATTCATTTTTTTGATAAAAAGATTCTTGGTATCTTCTCACGGACAAACACTTAGCTAACATATCCTTGAATAAATTCCACATCATTTATGACAGCTTTGTCCTATGCTAAATATTTAAAAAACAAATAGATTTTGGCATTAGATGGCATTCCACGTCTGCTGTAAAAGAATAGGAACAGTGTAAATGTTGGCCATGAATTTTGTCTCACTAAGTTATTGGTCAACTTTTCTGTATTTAAGTGGAATTTATAGTTTCTCAAATCCTTGAGATGTCTTTGCCAATCATATGAGCAGGAATAAAGAAGAAATCTATACTCTGAGGAACAGTTTTAAAGCAGACTCTATATTTTTGGTAATTTTCATCACTATAACATCATGTAGTTTAGAATTTAAGTTTTTAACTCTATTACTGGATGCAAACAAATATTCTGAAGACCAGAAAAAGAAGTATTTACAAATTCCTGGGGAACACCAAGTTCTTCCAATTCCTTAGTATGTTTGATACTGAAATTGGCTGGATAGAAATTTTCTATCACAGTATTAGGAAGCATGCTGGTCGTTTGGGGGACCCTTCCTCCATTGAGTGAACATAGTTTTTATCATATTCACTGACTCTATATTCATTAGCTATCCCTGCTTACTTGACTTTATTTGACATAATCATACCCCTTATCAAAAGTCCTTATATGATTCTTTGGGGTCTGTCTTCAATGTCCAGTGTCCTTTCTATGTGGCTGTTTCTTGACCTCGGCTTTTGAGTAAGTGCAGTAACATTGTTTTGCACAACTTCTACTTTGCCAGCCTTGCAGAGCTGAGCTGGCATCCTGCTTGCATTTTGCTTCTCTTTGCCTAGGTTACATCCTTTATCTATTCCTCCAAAGTTGTGCTGTTGTGTTTTACTGTCCTTGATAAGAGCAAATGTTGTTCTGTTCTACTGACCTTATCAAGTGAGTAAAATGCTGTTCTGTTCTACTGTCGTTATCATGTTGACCAGCAAATTTCACAGACTTCTCTCAGTCTTTAGTCATTGTAACTTGTGGCAGAATAACTGCAAGCTACCTCACCATGGTCTGTGCTGAAGGAGAATCTCAGGTCTGGAGTCTGGAGCATCTCTTCCCCCTCCTTTTCCAGTGACCTTGGTGTTTGTAGAGCTGTTCCTCTCACATATTCTTTTCCTGCTCTTCTCTACCTGAAGCTGTATCTGCTCAATACATTTTTTTCCTTCTTTAATACATTATCCCAGAGGCATTACCACTATTGCTGATGGGATTGGCCATGGCTAGTGGAGGATTTCTCTGACATTGGCTCTGTTGGACATTGAGGAAGCTTCCAGGAGCTTATCAGAGAAGCCATCCCTGCACATGCCCTGCTACCAAAACCTTGCCAGGCAAACCCAGTATTGATATACAGCATAAAACCTGTCACTATCTGAGTCCAATCAAAGTTTCATATGAAAGTAGGAGATCTGATATGCAATTCCACATACATCAACATATAAACTAGCTATACAAGAGTGAAGCAATAATTCTAGAAGTTATTCAGAAGTAAGCATACTGTATTGTATAAGACATAAGAAATCCATAACCATAGTAACATGATGGAAGTGCTACCCAGTTCAGTGCAAAAATAATCATTGAAGTGAAAAACTTAATTCCTGTTACATTTATACAGATCTGCTTAGTAGTAAGATTAACATACCACATTAATTCTAAAAAAAATTATGTCCTCTGGATAACTACTCATTTTCATCTAAGAAACACTGTTATTCTCATTAAATACTAAAGGATGGCCAGCCCTAGTCACGTGGCTACTGTGAAAACCCATTCTTAGAGGTCAAGCAACATCAACCTAAACCACATAAAATTCCTCCTGACTTTTCAAGACTCCTCAAACACACTAGATTTTACTAAGACAAAAGGCAGGAAGAGACTCTTTTATAGATTACAAGAGCCTTCAATGAACTGAGACAATTAACCAGGGCAGTTTCACTCAGGAAAAAATATTTTCTGAATCAGTTCTCCAAAACAGTGACAACCATTAAAACTTGCAATTATCTTCTCAGTGAAAACAGTATTAGGTCCTACTAGAGCAAGTGATGGGTTATGATTTCTGTCCCTTAAATACCACAGAAGTATCATTTTATTTCCTAAAAAAGGTGTTTTCTCCTCCATAAAACCAGTTACAAGATTTGCTTCTGTCCTGCAAGTATCATCTAGCCTATTCAACTGTAATTTTATGGCTTGCCTTTTACAGACTATTAAAAATGAAAACCATTAATTGAAGACATTAAAAGAATACTGGCTTCTGTGTTTTATATCAGAACTGGAAAGAAACATGTGTCATAGCAGAAATTAAAGTTTAGACAATTAACCACAATTTTAAAACCTTCTTATGAATACCGCAAACATAATTAAAAAGATTGCAAAGTCTTTACAGAATGCTATACTTAATGTGAAGGACAGTGTGAAGGCACATGCAGAAATTCTTCAAATTATCTCAGTGGCATATAACCAAAATAGAATGTAAACAGCAGCTCTGTCTGTTTATAATAACCTCAAACTTATTTATAGACTTTCAGAAGGGGTAGCTATAATTTGGAACACTTTTCCTTCTCTTCCTACAAAAATCACACTATTGCTAACTTATTTAGAATCTCTTGTACTTGCTTCCCTCATTACAAACTAGAATAAATCCTATAAACCACAAGATGTTGACTTCCTCCCTCAGGTCAGGACAGTTGCATGCTCTCTGAATTACAAATAAAATTAAGACATTTGTACTCCAATTTTAACTGTATCTGTGTGTAGCAGCACTCTGCCTAAACAAAGCCCATGCAACACCAGCAGGACACAAGCCATTCAAATTATGTTTAAGTATCAGGACCTTGCAGATCACAAATATGAGCTGGTTTTAACAATTTTAAAACCTGACATCAGAAAGACAGGTAATTAGGTATTTAGGGTCCATATGATAAGCAGGCTTATTTCACCGGATAGTTTAGTGCAGCAATCCAGACATAAAGAGAATATGTAAGATACAACCCAGTAAAGTGCTTAAACATTCATTTAGCTTAAAAGCTTGACAACATCCATAATTAGGGAAGTCTTCATGATGATGATTTTATTGCTGAACTTTTTGAAATTTTCAGCTTTTAAGTAACATCAACTCCAGTGTCTGAAATTTCCTGAAAGGAGATTATACAATACTGCCACACTCTGCCAGGGAAAACTGAGAATACAGCAAAAGCAAATAAAGGCGGGGACCATTTGATGGAAAGAAATTAAGTAACTTTCCCATGTAAGAGATTTTTAGCTCCACCTAACGGTCAGAAAGGAAAAGGCTTTTCACCACACTTCCTATTTGCTACACAATCACTGAAGACACAACTGAATAAGGTGCACCAAAGTAATAAAAATAATTGTATCAAAATAACACTGTAAGTAGGACTTAAAGCAGCAACAACTAAGAAACACAAGCAATTTTACCTCATGCATTCAACAGCTAATGTATTTTTGCTATTCTTTGAACTAGATCAATGGCATCATGGTAGTTTCCAAAGAACAGAGAATGTGCTGAGTGTTGCTGCATTTGCACATTAAATAATGGGAAAGGTCCTTTGTGTGTAAAGACTGACAGCATCTGAGTGAACTACCTGAACTTACACTGGCGAAGATCTGGTCCTTATATTATGCTTTATTTGCTGAAGCTTTGTTCCATACTATACCAACTACTCGTGTAACATGCATTCACCAGATAAAACCAAAGTCCTTCACACATGCCAGTTAAAGATCTATGTGTTAATTCATTAGGTACTTGAAGTTATGGGGTTTTTTTCACTACCTGAACCTGCAGCACAGACCATCAGGCCAATTCAGTGACATCCTGCAGATCTGTTGTTTTTTTACAATTTTATGTAGATACGCAAAAATACTGTATTTACTCCAGTGGATATAATTAAAAACACGTTTCTTCCATATTTTGAGAAAAACAATGTGAAGGTACCTTAGGCTGGATAAGAAGGATTCTTATAGCAAGTAATTCAGTTCCAATAATCCTATGAACGCTGCAATATGGAATAAGCTACCAAAAACTCTCCCAAAGCACCATAAATTACTAAGGAAGGTTTGAAATAAAGAAGGTTTGTATTTTTCCAAAAAATAATTCTGTTCTCAGACTTACAATATCCAAACCATCCACACCTTTACTAAAATATACAGATTACCTTCAATAGTACACCTTTTAGTCCTACAGTATGTGCTTCTTGTTCTAGATACTAAGT
>JAOTQP010001179.1:27692862-27703569 GCA_026413545.1 Cichladusa arquata
TATCTCCTCCTAAGCACTCCCAGTCCTCTCACCAGTGTGGCAGTACCAAAAGCAGAAAAGGCCTTGGCTCTTATCTGTTCAGCAGTAACAAAAACATCTATTATCAACTCTGTGTTCCACACAACTATGAAACAGACAAATACCAGCCACTGAAGAAAATTAACTCTACCCCAGCCAAAACCTGGACAGTTGCCTTTTTGGTCGTCTTCAGTGTTTAAACAGTGGTACCTTTTCAACAGTAGGCATCATCATCCAGAATGTTGCTAGGATGCAGTTCACAGAAGTCGAGGCTGCTAATCTGAAATTCCTGAAGAACAAAGCCTTGATCTGTTCCTCCCTCAGCTGAAGTCTTACCTCCTATACTATTACAGACAGAAGTTGTGCAGGAATAATTACAGCTAGCATTTTGAGAGCAGCACCTGTACTTTTGTTGGTCTCGTGGACTTTTTCTGAAGATACTGTCACATCAGGTGGACTTCTGCATGGACTGTAGTCTTCTAGACAACAGATTTTAGTTTTCAGTGACTGGAAAACTGTAGTAATATGAAAAAGCACTACTAGGACAAGGCAAGAAGGGAAGTACCTCCTGAGTTGGGCAGTGACTAGAAAACCACTATTCAAAACAAAGCATGCAGAAGAAGATTAATAATAGAAATTTAACAAATCTGAAGTAACTATATAACTTCTTGCTGTTGTTTTATAAAGAAGGAAAAACAACAACAGAGCAAAGAAATTAATTTCCATTCATGATCTGCATGATGTTTCAAGGCAAGTACATCCAGTGTACTGGCTCAGTGCAAGTATTGAGTATATTTTAATCTCTTTTAAAAAGGTAAAGACAATTGTACTAATTCTCTCCTTGCACTAAATTATTAAACTGTTAAGCAATAGCAAAGTTTATACATGGTAAAGGAGGTTTCATGAAAACTGGTGGCTAAATATAAAAGATATCCTTTAACAATATCTCAGTAGCCTTCAATACCTTGAGTTAAAGCCTTATTTCAATAACTCCCAAATGTCAGACAAAGAAAATCAGCAGTAAGTAACTTACTGATTTCATTAGATATTTTCCAGAGACTTCTTTTCAAATTCATGCAATTCACTGCTGCAAGGACAACTTAGTTTTTGAAAGCTGTCCAAACAAGAATTTAAAGTATTTCTAAAGTTTGCTTAGTACCATACAGGATTCTGCAAGAAATGGGAAATATCACTGCATCAATGTTATTGGTGACCAAGCACAAGCATTATGCAGTCACCTTCATTGTGCAGCTTAGGAAAAAGCTCAATCTTAAGAAAGCTCATAATTAAAAATTAAGAATGCATTTTTGCATAATGAAGTCCAAGGCAAATCAAGAAAATAAACAATATTGAAGAAACAATCTTATTTGTATACATCCACATAAAGTGCTTTCCCCTTCTTTTAAAAGCAGTGACATGCAGTCAGCAATAAAATAACTCCTATAATAATAAAGCATGTAGGAAGGGGCTGTGATTTTCAGCTTTCTGTGCTGTAAGGAAGGGGCCCAAACTGGATGGTTCGAAGTGACTTTGCTTGTTTCTCCTCAATACTCATATACACTATCACAACCAGATAAACAAGAGTGAGGTGGAGGCACTTGTGGGTTGCAGGTGGCATGCACTTCCTTGGGTTCTGTGAATGAGGCATATCCATAATTAGAACAGCTTAATTTTGATATCCTAATCATGACTGACTTCTCACTTTTCCAGAACAATCCCGCTCCAAATGATACGGATTCAGGATACATGGCTATCAGACATTATAACCAGAAAAACCCAGCAGAATTAAGGTGGTAGGAGTAGTGCCTTCAGGCCAGAACAAGCTCCCTCTGGAGTTGCTCTCCTTTTTTTCCCCAGTGATTCATGAAAACAAAGGCAAGTTGTTGTGATATTTTAAAGTAAGTCTAACAGCTGAGGCCAGTTGAGCACAAATGACAGAAAGAAGCAGGATGTTTTAGATGCTTTATTTACTTCTATTAAAAATATGATGATTAGGCAACTTGTGCTGTAAACATGTATTTTCCAAAAGTAAACCTTGTCCCTGATGAGCTCCTGTTTTCTTTCATTGTTATACCATTCAATTATTCTGTGTCTGTCACTACATGACAGTTATGACTGCACACAGCACATGCAAGCATTTTGATTGATATACTGGCAGTAGAATAACTAACTGCAACAAAGAACAAGCATCTTCAAAACAAAAGCATTCATTAAAAAAAAACAAAAAAAAAACAACAAAGCAAAGAGTAAAAAATAAGGGCAATAAAGGTGAATAATCCTCAACTCCTGGATGATTTTTGGCACATTCTATGTAGCCCACTGAAATCTTGTTCTAGGTTAGACCGTCTTGCTTAGAGCCTTTTCCTTAATAAGTTTGGTAAATCTTACTGATACTTTTTAATACTGAATTAAACTTACCCAATTTCTGTCACATTTTAGTGTGGAGTCTTGCAATAGGTTAACATTATTGATCTAAGTTCAAACTTTGGAAGAAAAAAAATTGGACTTAGTTTGGATGGAGTAATATACAGCTACCCTATCATTCCCTAACATTGCTACCTGCACCATTATTTTGCTCCCTTTAACACTGGCTTTTGATCAAACACCACAACAAGCATACAGATCTTGATTCCTAATTCACAGTGGATTCACAGGTCAATTAGGGTATTTCCTAATTTTCTAAGAATTATAAGTAAACTGTTGCATGTTCTGTTACAACCATTCTCTTGTGAAAATGTCTTTCATAGGATTAAAACGTGAGCTAAAGGCACAGATGGACACATAGAAATACTCAGAAAGACTGGTTCAATTGTTCTTCTCTTTTTGGAAGAAAGATTACCGATAGATGACAGATACCAAATATGCAATACTTCTTCAAAATTAAAGGAAGGTGGACTTGAGAACTTGGGGGAAACATTGCAAACGCTTTGTTACTCAAAGCAAAACAAGAAAGTGGAGTACTTGTGTTCATTTTATTACACTGACTATTAAAGCATCACATTTGAAATCAGTTACAGACTATGCATTGTTAACATGTAAGGACAGAACCAATTACAGAAGTGACAATGCAGAAGTGAATGCACTTTCAGAAGTCAGACTGGAAACTGTGCTATTAATTTCTTCTATATTGAGAAGCTTTTGTTTCATTATATATTTGCCTGTCTTATTGTAACAATATTCTAAGTTTAGTTAAGTAGTCTTCAAAATCATATTTGGGGCATTTATCTCCAGTGGGAATGTAATTTTTAAGTCAACAAATTGTCAGTACAGACTACAGCTTAATTAATTTTTGAATGCTTTTTGAGCACTTGTTTTTCCTTCCACAATTAGATTAATGCTAGAAGAATTTCCGTCCAAAACACAAAATAATCTGTTCCTAAACAAGATTTCCAATACAGAAAGATTCATTTTTTTCCAAGTGTGACATCAGAACATTAAAGTATACTAAAACTACGTTCTCGGTATACCATGCTAGAGTTAAGGCATGCAAAAAATCTCTCAGTTTTCCAGTACTTGTAAGGCCACTTGGATCTACCCATTACAAAAATATACATTAATAATTTTGCTTGCTGCTAGCTGAAGTTAATATTCATCTTAGTAGTGAAACTCTGATTTCAATTACCAAAAAACAAATTATCCTGAGTTTCAGAATATCGAACAAGCATTAAAAAGATTCAGGAAATAGCTACATAATTTATTTCCTCTTTTTCAGAAACTATCTCTGCTCATGCTTTAACACAGTTTTCCCCAAGAGTAAAAACACACAGTTAGCAAGTTATGTGTTTACTTCTGAACCTACTTCTGATAAAAGCTGTTTATTATAGAATTTGAAGCAGAGATGGTAGTTCACTGCCTACAGAACAGTAAATAAAAAGTGTCTTATTTTTCAAATAAATTATCTGCCTGCTCATGACTTCAAATTGAGCTGTGTATCCTGAAATATATTTGAAAACTGTACATATTTATTTATACGATTTATATATTAATACAAACTTGTAACTACAAATTACCGTATCCTTAGGGATTTTACTGAGTTTGGTCAGTACCAGACATTTTTACTACAGGTGGAAGTTATTTTCAGACTCTGAATAGTCAATGCAAATTCAATATTTCACTATAAACAAGGAAAATATACTACAGAATAATGAATATTTTTAAGTGATCCATATAATATGAAACCAATTGCTTTAGAAAGTACTAATTCTTAAAAAATAATTCAATTTTGATTTTATAAGAGCTCATAATCTTATCAAAATTTTAATTATTTATTCATGTTGAAATGAAATACTATAATCACTTTTCAGATATGTAGCTTTAATACCATCTTCTTATTTTTCTATGAAGAAATTGCTCTGAGATATTCTGATTTTCTCCAAGTCTTCAAATGTGAGAGGTCCTTTTGGCAATTCTAGCAAAGTGCACTGTGTGTCAAGTATGTTCTCTGCTTCACCTTAAAAAAAAAAAAAAAAGTCAATTTCCTCAGCTCTACAGCTAGAAAGCAACAGAAAGGAAAAAAAAACCCTTGAGAAACTGATTTAGCCATTCTTGTTTGGACCACATTAGCAAAATAGCAAGTCGTAGCTATATTTAACAAGAAAGCTGATGTCAATATACCAGCAAAGTTGTCTCTAAGGAATTTTGGATTTGTGGGGTAATTGGGAATCTGAGAAGAAAGTGGATCAGACATACACATGAAGGTGCACATAAGCTTTAACAAGTAAACTTGTACACAGTGTCACAGATGTACCTATTTGGACACAATTTTTCTTTGTGCCTCAGGACTAGCCTAAAAGGTGTCAGAATGCAGGCAGCGTGGGACTTCAAGAAGCACTGGTCAAAGCATACTGCTCACAAGAAGATTTGCTAAGACAGTTGCCTAAACATGAAGCATAGCAGGGAAAAGTTGTAGAGTACAGAGTGCTCTGAGTAAGGCTGGAATGAAAACATCTAGTACAGAGGATCCAGAAAACAAAGATACAGACTGAACATCATACATAGGTTGTGGTGCTCTGATTTTCATATAAGAAGAGATGAAGATTAGGCAAAGAACAAATTTGTTTTGGCTGATGCCATTTGGCACAATGCCAACAATCTTGCTTATCAACGCCTTACATACCAGTTTCATGACCCTTATAGCAGTGTTTTGAAACTGCATTTATGTGTGATCAGCCTGACTGAACATTGCAATGCAGTCAATATTAGTGTCATTCCACAAAACAGGTCTGAATGCTGACATCTCCCAATTGTAATTTTTGTAGTACTACAGTGCCTGGGACCATTGGTAATATCCAACACTGGTTACCACTCCCACAATGCATATAGCATCTGATTATGAAATACCAAGAGATCTTGGGGACAGAGATATACATATGCAAATCTCTATGTCTGTCCCTAACATGCACTGCAGGACATTGCCCCACTCACTGCTCAGGACACAAGGACTCTAAAATCTATCTAAATCTTGGAAAAGGTAGCCAGAGTTCTACTGCTTAGTGGAGAGATTCTGTGCAATTAGAGACTGGCCATAAAATCAATCCCCTCCTCTAATAATTTGTGTGAAAAACACCAGCACTGTGTGCCTGGACTGGGAGGAAAAGCAAAACAGCAAGGCCAAGAACACAGACAGCAGGACAATGACTGATTCTTTGTGTCCTCAGAGGTTTAAAAAATACAGATTGATGGCTGCTCTGTAACCCTGACATACCCAAAAGATTAGGTCCTGATACATGGCCCTGGAAACTTAGGACTTTCCAACAGCACAAGCAGAACTCAAAACAGATATTTCCCATATCTTCAGTTTTGGGTTTTAATTAGCCCAAGCTATAAAGCTGAAAAAAATACCTTTCCAATATTTCAGTGTGGAAGAATACTAAAATAATGAGGTAATTCTTGGTCAAGTAGGCCAGAGACAGAAGAAAAATTTAACTATAAGCAAGACCAGAGACAAAATGCCTAATGAAAGAGAAACAATGAAACCTTCCAGGGGTATAAAATGATTCCAAGGGATGAAAGGCAGCAGATGCAGACCTATGTGATCAAGGTGGTTACAAGATATAAGGTTCACTGTGCAGCACAGAAATAATTGCAGATTGTCTTAGGAGAGAGAATTGTCTATGAGGTTGATGATAGGTATACCCTGGAAAAAAGAGACCAACTGAAGAAAGAAAAATAAAGAGAATGGTGCACCGGCTCATTATTACACCAGAGAGACCAAGCATGGCATGCACCAAAAGAATAGAAGGACAAGCAGAGAAGTGGTTGAGAAGGCATGGGAGTGAACACAGGGATCAGCTGAGTATTGAGAATAAGCACGGTGTCTGCAGGTCAACTGTGTCATAAAACCTTCTCTTCAACTACGTAATTTTAACCATAAAATAAAAATGAACTCCTGAACCTGATTTCCAGACCAGATTCATCCAGGCTATTCCACTTCCTTTTAATCTAGTGCTGATATTGGTAATTAGTTTAATTTCCTTCTCTTACTTTCCTTTATCCAACCCTGTAAGTAGGATCTGGAGACCCAAATCTCCCATGTCTTTTTAAAAAGCCAAACAAATTAATCACTTTTTTATTCTCTTGCAAGGAAGCAGGTCATCCCCTAATAGTTTTAGCTCTTCTTTATAATTCCAGATTCCCTTTACATGTAAATTTCCACAGGAGTTATTATTTTCTGCATCTTCTGCATTTGTTCTCTTTTTGTACTAAGGCTGTGAAATATGCATCCCCAGACATATTCAAAAGCCTTTTGGACATTTTCCTGGGGAATTGGCTATAGATGATCCTGTCTGAGCAGGGGAGTTGGAGAAGACAAGCTTCAGAGATCTCTTCCAACCTCAACCATGCCATAATACTAGGGAAGCTCACTTGATGTTTCTAGACTTTGCTCAACTCTCAGTTTTACTGCTGGATCACACCCATTCTGTGATCATTGGCACATTCAAGTTTTCCCTTTTTCAAGTTTTCCCATTTCCATCTGTTGAGCTCTGGTGGTAGAAATCCCTATTAGTCCCTAGCTTCTTGCTGACATTATTAAATTGAATCCTATTTTGTTGTCTCATTTCTTCAGACCATCAGTTCTTCTTGCACTACAGTTCATTTCTTCTCTGTTGATGAACTTAATTAAGTTTGCCACCCAAAGATTTGGTTAGGATAACCTACTCATAATTTCAACTATAAAACAAATGAATATCCATACCAAATCTTGAGGAATACTGTTAATAACACTGCTGAAGCCTAACCTTCCTTTTCAAACACAAAATTTGACATAATTTTTTTACCCCCATGCTTACCTGTCTATTAATTTCCATGTCTTTCATGCTAACTTGATCTTTAGGTAATACCACATCAAATACTTTCACAAATTTATATTGGATCTGCCACATTTCTTTTGGAAAAAAAGATATTTTTCTGGAAAAGACAGACTTAGTTTGGCATATTCCATTTATTTTCTAATTGGCTCAACAGTTTCTTTTCTGCAAAACCTTTTCACAAGCCTTGTATACTGCTGAAGTTCTCCTAATGGATCTGAAGTGATGAAGATGACTTCTATTTGGAAAGCAATAGGATACCACATTGCCCCTCTTCAACCTATACAGGACCACATGGTACACAGCAAACACATTACATACAAATCCTAAATTTCAGGTGCTAATTTTGTGTGTACTAGCGTGTACTAATCTCCTTTTCAACACTTTGATTTCCAAGAACTACCCTTTCTTCCCTATGTTTACCTGACTCTTCATATTAAGATCCAAAGAAGTTTGTTTAATGCTGTTGAGAAAATGTTCACAGGTATACATCACCTAAATGTATCTGCACTTACATGAAGCAGGAACTACAGCAGATTTTGCCTAATTAACCTACCACTGTTTTCAATGAAGTATACAGAAACTTAAGTGTTAGATCTGGAGGCTAAAGACCAAGAGCTGAAACAGATTTCTGTTTGGTTTCAATATGGTTGTGCCAGTGGCAGACAAGATAACTAAGCTAGTTAACTAAGACAATTTGTGTAGGTGACAAGGCCACAGCCAGATGCTCTCTTCACTTACAGTCAACACTCACTGAGCCAGTCTCCATCACTAGGAATCAGAGTTAACATAAATGCATCTCCATAAACTTCAACACAACGTGTATAATTTAATCACATGGACAAGGGACAACTATGAGGCATGACCCCACTTTCTGGGACTCAGCTTTCTTCAGTCTTAGCAGGACACTGCTGTAAGATCAAAACCCGAGGTCTGTGTTTGGTCGTGAAGGTGTAAAGCTATTATTCACGTCTGTATTTCTTTATCTAATAATCTCTAACCCTCTCCCAAAAAAACCCAGAGTGGAATACTGAAGGAAATCACTAGATCTGTAATTTCTCCCAAATATACAATTCTTACATCAGATGTATTTATAAACTTAGCATTCAAATACTTTGAAACAAGAGGAGAAAATGACAGTCTTAAATGAAAAGAAATGCTGTAAAACTACAGTGAGTACCTCTGACTACCAAAATATCTGATTTTAACACAAACAAAAAAATGAGACGTAATATTTCTTCAAAACCAGCCCCTTAAACATAACAGGTTATCTGGAGCTTGGTTCTACATGAGAACAGGACAGATTTACGTACCTTTAATCCTTTGCAACAGTGTCCCATATCCCATATCATATTGATAGGCAAATACAAAGCTTAAGGGAAGTATTGGCAGTAAAACTGCTGGGTTCTTCCTTTTTACTGCTCTGTGCAAAGAAAAAAAAATCAGGATATTCAGCACATTAGCACTATTACTTTAGGCTGACCTTGACTGTCTAGGACTTGTGTATCCTTCTAAAATCTCCAATCAAAGAGCAAGTCTTAATTTCCTCAGAAACATTAGTCTTGTGGTTGCCCTCTTTCTCAAACCAAGAGTATTTTAAAAATGCAATAGTGATTTTTGAATATATCTAACAAATATGGGATGATCTAACTCATTTAGCATGCATGTGCAGTCACATATACCCAGCCACTTTCAACATGTAACAATGCGGATCCTATGTTCATTTCCAAATGCATGGGAGTCTACAGAGATAATGCATAAGGTGCATTTAATCTTCACTACCTACACAAAACCACAAACGTTTCCTAAAGTCTCTCTAAACATGTTACAGCACAAGAAAAACATACAATCAACCAAAGTACTGGTTGTTACAACTCGGTTGCAAGTTTTTCACTATGCAATACAGCTTTATTAGCCAGGCTTCTTTTTCCAAGAAGTTGATCCAAATATAAGTGAGTAGACTTCAGAACATGTCCTCTTGTTCACTGCTTTTAAAAAATTCAGATGGAGGATATGCTACACACTAACAGTTCATTAAATGTCAGTACAGACAAGAAAATAGCATGGCTTTTAAAAACTCTTTCCTTTTCCACACACAACTTTTATTTTACACTGGACTTTTGGTACTTCATACATATATATACACTTCATAGATATATCATTTTATTGTCAGCTCATGTCTCTGCTTTTAAATAAATCTACAGTACAGATATAACCAAAACACATTCAGAAGCAGACAGAATCCATAGTCTATTTGATCCATAGTCATTTGATCAATCTCTGAGCAATGACTGGATAAAAATAGCTACTTGTTGTAATGCAAAAGCAAGATCCAGCAAAATAGAAATATGTAATGTAATATATTTATATTTTTTGTTAGGGAAAAAACTTCATACCCAGTTGTTAAAACCACAGCTGCAAGTCCAAAAAATGTCCCAAAATATTTGAGAAATTCTCGTGTCCAAGCAATCTGCATGGCTGTTTGTCTCTCTCTCATCAGGTTCTGCAGGATTAATTGCCTTTCCAGCTAAAAAAGGGAGACAGGTTAAACAAAATTAAGTCATCCATTTGTTCAAAAGATTTTCTCAATCTCTCAGTGGTCTATAAATTCAAAATACTAACTAAGAAGGCAATCTTTCATGGCTTTTGATTGAGAATGGTCTTCTTCAGTAACAGTTTATATCAAGAAAGGATTTAGGTCAATTAACAAACACTTTAATGCAGAATCTTTCTAATTGTGCTTCTCAAGGTCCAGACAACCAAAACTGCAGTGATAAGTTTTGAGTGGTACCCAAGTCTCAGCAGGACCCTCTTGATTAAGATTCTCTGACCTTCGTCATTTCCATGGTGATTCACAGAGTACCTGCTTTCCCAATTCATTCTTCTTAATTCTAATTTAGTTGTAGCAATTTTAGAACCAATCTTGACACCTCTTTGCCGTTTAAGGATTTCCTCTTCCTCATGATGCATCATAAAGCTAATAGCTCTTCTGCCACACCACAGTTACAAATATAGAAAAACACTGTGAAGACAACATATCTTTTATAGATACTGAATATATATCAAAAGTCCATAAGGAAATACTTCTGTAACGAAAATTAAAAACAATAATGCAAAAAGTACAATCTAGTCAATATATTCACATGTCCAAGCAGAACTTTCTATGGTAAAGACTACTAGATTTATTTTTTTAATTACATTCCCCATCTAAACCTACTGGCACATTTCCATTAAGTAAGGTAAATTCAGTATTTCTCAAAAGTTCCTCTCAACTATACAGAACACAAAATGGAATTTCCTTCTTAGAGTGATGTAAAAGTAAGAATTGTGCAAAAAAAAAAAAAAACCAAAAAAAACAATCTGAAACCAGAGTGGAGAAGTT
>JAOTQP010001179.1:27732107-27742696 GCA_026413545.1 Cichladusa arquata
GTGTAAGCATGCACATGTTAATTTTCCCAGTTTTCCTTCAGCTGCGAGCATTTGAGGGTTTTCTTGAATGTTTTAAGTGAAAAGGTCTAAGCATGGTTTTTCATTAAACTGGATGCATTTATTTGGATTTCGGGCCAGGCTAAAATCCCTGTCAGTGTTCCAGAAGAGGTACCATTTCAAACAAGGTACCATTGGCATTAGACAAAAAGTTTTCTAGGCTCTATCAAAATTGGGAATTGTTGTGTGTTCTTTAACATTGTGAGTAAAAACAATTGGCATTCATATAAACAGAACATTCCCATTGAAAGTGCTAACACTTGCCTGTTACTACGGCAGTGTTCTGCAAGCAACAGCTGAGGGGCTGTGCATACACAGTTCACTGTTTTTAGTACAGCATCACACTGTGCGTGTGCACAAAGGAGGTGTCTGCAGGTATAAGTGCCCATGTGTGTGCATACAGCAGAGGTCTTGTGTTTTGTCACGCACTTGGACAACTACATACCAAAATGTTTAGCTTTCCAGAACAGAGCAGATACTTCGGTCCTTAAAATTTCCTATGGATATGGTAAGACATGACTTGAAAGGTTAGGTGTATTATTGAAAAATTAAATTTTCTTCCAAATTTTTTTTTTTCAGCTTTATTCACTGTTGAAGCTCCTCAATCACTCTTCACTGTGGAACATGGGAACAACGTGACCATGGAATGCACATTTCCAGTGAATGGGAAATTAGAGTTTAGAGATTTAAGTGTCAGCTGGGAAAAGGAAGATGAGTCAAAGAAGGTTTATGTACTTCGCAAGGGACAGGAAGACTTCACAAATCAGGACATTGACTTTAGGGGAAGAATAAAATTGTTGAAAGAGAACTTGAACTTGGGACAGTCCCTCCTTCAGATCACTGATGTAAAGCTCAGAGATGCAGGGGTTTACCGCTGTGTTATTTTCTATGGGGGAGGTGACTACAAGACAATCCATCTGAAAGTTAAGGGTGCGTGTGCTACTACCAGAGGTTCAATACTCTGATACTCCTAAAAGATTTCAGGGGAGACCCTGAAGTAAGACATATCTGGATTAGCAGTTAAAGAAACCCCATCAGATGGGAGCTGTCTGATGGTGCTAGCGCAGCTGTGTAACTTGTCACTTCTGTTTAGGTTGAATCCATGTTCTGTCCTCCAAGTCCCCGATGACACATAAGGAATGGGGTTGCAAAATCATGTAGACAGTACACAGGCCATAAAGCCTAGTGAGCTTTCCAAGCCACATCAGAATTGTAATAAATCCTGCACCTCCAGTTACAGCCACAATAGTGTTACTCACTTTTCCTGTCAAAATCCACCCTGAAATTTGACCCTGGGGGACTGGGGAAAAAGAAAAAATTCTTGCATTTAATACAGGCTGTTCTTCTAGTCTCCTATTGGTAATGATTTTTTTTCCCCAATTGTTTAGCTCCTTATAGAATTATAAACCAAGGAGTGGTGAGCACAGGACACAATGAGTGGAAGCTGACATGTCAGTCAGAAGGATACCCAGAAGCTGAAGTGATATGGCAAAACAGAAACCATGAAGATTTGACTGATAAGGCAAGCACAAGATCTGAAACTGGAAGTGACCAGTTGTACCGTGTGACAAGTACCCTTACAATCAAAAGTGGGATTGATGAGATTTTTTACTGTATATTCTGGAATAAAGAGCTGCAAGAAAATACATCTGCCATTTTACACATAGCAGGTAACACTTCTAAATTTAATTTATGGTGATACATTTCAAGGTGTTACTGTAATTTTGCCCCAGTCGAATCAACCGTGATTTGTTTTTCTTTCCTAATTTTGAAGAGGCTACGAAGAAATAGCTGTGTCATTAAGTTTTGTTATTAATGTTCACTGTCACCATAGTAACCTGCTCATCATGAGTGTATGTTAGAATTTAAAGAAAGGAATTTTATGTGACCTGCAGGTATGTGGAAATTGTGTCAAAATGTTAAAAAATTCCATTATTTGAAAGACATGCAGCTCAGCACCTGCAAATTTAATTCTCACATCTTCCAAGAATATTCTATGTTGTTGACGATTACTGTCACATAAACTTAAACAATATGGTCTTTTCCTGCCACTAGAGCCTTTGCTTTGAGCATGTTTAAACTTAACTAATCATACTCAGATTTTACTCTTTCCTCAGAAGGTCTGAATTGAAAGAAAACTCATAAATGGAAGAAATCAATACAATTCCTAATTAGACCTTTTAACTGGGCAGCTCCTCTGCTGCTTTTGCTTTTGGTTATTCATTTCGGCATTGTAGCCTGATATGTTTTGAACCAGACTGGAGACCTGATCCAACTCAAAAGTAGTATTTTTCTTTGTCAGACTGTTACTTAGTCAGGTCATTTCCCTGGTCCAGTTCACAACTTAGTTTTAAAAGCATCTGTGCAGGCACATTTTTTGGGCCTGACAAGGGTTTGGAACAAGCAAGTTAGAGTAAGAAAGCCAATTCTTTCAATGGGCAAGTTTAATTTTAACAAGAAAAATACCTGGAATTCAAGGAGACCACTTACCCTTTGCATTTAGAGCTTTAACAGATGAAAGGAGTTCTCTGTCCTCTCTCTGAGTTAGCTTTTTCCTGTAATCCTGTTGGGAAACTAGACCAGATGTAACACTTTGACAAGCAGAATTCTGATGAGATCAAAGGCACTATCACATACTAATACTAATATGTTCTATCTTTCCCCCCCTCCTCTTTATTTAAAAAAAGTGTTAAGTGCACCATTAGCACCTGACCTTAGACACAATCTATAATGTTGTTGTCGTGTCTTAACTGCTCATAACAAAAATAATGCAGTGAAAATGAAAGGCAAAGGGAGGATCTTATGCAATTATGTAATGTCTTCTCCACTTGTTTTTCTTGAAGATTCAGCTGATGGCATTCTCCAGACTGAGAGCAGACGCTTTGTTGGAGCAGCTCTCATTGCTACTGCTTTTATTGGATCAGGGCTTCTATTTCTGCTCTGCATAAGAAAAGGTATGCAAATTATTTATTTTAGAGTATCTCAGTTATTATCAATCTGCTCTGTAAATTCATCCTTGCTGAGTGGAATGAGACAATTTTTTACCACATTTATTTCTCTTTCTTTGCTGGACTTTAGTAGATACTAGCAAGTTGAAAGAGTAAAAGAGGTTATCAGCCCCTCACAAACCACTTACCCATGTATGTCTGTTAATCTTTCTTATAGATAAGGCTCTATCTTATAGATAAGGATGTATAGCAGTAAGATTAGTGTCCAACCTATCCCAACATAAAACCACTTTTTTTTTAACCTACTGGAAACTGAAGATTCCTATTCTGTTTCCTCTGTTTTGACTGGGGTCCAGAATGCTTTTTCTGCATTCTCTGAAAACTTCCATTGAACTGTGAGCACCTGTTTGCTTATGAGAATATTCTCACTTAGTCTTCATACCATTTCATTGATATCCTCACTAAGTTTTGAGCTTTCTCAGTTCACTTCACAAATTAATATTGGACATTTTCAGCTTCAAAATATGTTGAGAAGCTAAAGCATTGGCAATGATTTGTTTTCATTTCCTAGCTAACAAAGGAAAAACTTGGAGAAATAATTTTTAGGTTATCTGAATATAAAAAGACTGTAGTTAGCACTCAAAATAAATAAATTTTAAAAAAAATAATAAAAAAAAAGGTCCAAATGTGTTACTTAAACAAAAAGAAGTACTGTTAATTACTTTTTCTTTCATAGGTTGGGTGAGACAGGGGGTTGGCTATGGAAATGTCCTGAGAGAAGTATTCATAAGCTTAGCAGGCTTGCAGGTGATTCTAACAGGCTGCAAAAAGCCTGTAGAAAATCCTTCAAATATAAGAACATACTTGCCCTAAGAACATGATAGGAGTAGGAGCAGAACATGAAAGTGGAAGAAGAGACAGCAAAATCCTGGACTGCTCAAAAGAATCCCACTGGGGATTTCAGTGAAGGTCAGAAGTTTCCTGTGTTGCCTGACTAATATTTATTGTTCGTGTGTGTACGTGACAATGTATATCACATTAGGTTTCATATCTATCTATCTATCTATCTATCTATCTATCTATCTATCTATCTATCCATCCATCCATCCATCCATCCATCCATCCATCCACACATACATGTGTGAGTGTGTCTGTGCGTGTCATAGACTACAAGTTGATTCAAAAACTAAACCAGTGACAACAGGTTTTTGTCTTAAACCCTAAGCTGTCCTGGGTTACCAGACAAACGATTTTTTCAGAACAGAATCTTGCTGGAATGTGGGCATTTTTCCCCTCAGAAAGCACTGAAAAGATGAACCCTTTTTTGTTCCCTGTTTTCTGATATGTTTAAATTCTTGGTTAAAAGATACAATGGATAACCGTTTGGACAAGTATTTTTCAGTGATGTTAGTGTATCAGTGTATCAATGGAATTCTGGCGTAGAAACAAGAAAAGGAAGTTGGAAAAGAAACCAACAGACTGTGAGCATTGAAGAATTTATTTTAAAGTCTTTGAAGAACTGTCGTGTTTTGAGAACAAATTATTATGCTGTGCTAAGTGTGCCCCTCCCACCAATGTGCTTAAGCTCCTCATTAGATCTAAAGCAAGTATTTGGAGTGGTTTAAAGATTTTTTTTTTCTTTTGTTTTCTTTCAGCTAGAGCAAATAAGGGCAACAGAACACCTGTGGCGAGTTCATCAATAGCAAGTATGTATATATGACATAAATCTAGCAGAGTGTGATTCTTGTGGAAATAATTGCTTGAGAATTAGCTTTGTAATGGTGACAGCCAAACGGAGATTTAAATACAATTTTGATTTTGCTTTCTACATTTCATTTACATAACAACTATAAATTACAGAGTGGTTTTTCATGACTATGTAATCCTTTTGAAAGGAAAATGCGAAAGAAAAGCATACTTGTTCCAGGAACTGATGGACTTCTAATATGCACAAGAAAAGGATAGAGCAGTATGCTGTGTTTTGGAGAGTCTGCAATAGGATGGGACAGGCTCCTGGGAACAAATACCTCAGAATGGCATCACATCCTGATGTGTAGACTTTGTGCTGCAATTTGAACTGCATTGGCACGCTCCTCTGTTTCCTCCAGTTTCACAGCATGCATTTGAGGGTCTTTGTCACAACATTCATGACAAAGAGTTTGGCCCCCTTGAGAGAAACACAGGGAAGCCTTAGTTTCTGTGTTGTGATATGGATGCTATTTACTATGAGCAAAGCTCAGTGGAAGGCCAGAACCACCATGACAGGTGGTATTGAAGGAAATGAAGAAAAGAGCAAAGAGAGTTAGTATTTACAGCAGGAGAGAAGAGACTAAAATCCTTTTACTGCCTCTCAGGATCGTTACTGGCTGATCTATTTTTAATTTGCTGTATGGTTTTTTGGAGACCACCACAAGTTAAATTACTGTGTGAAAATTAGTTCATGCTGGCCATTGGTGTTTTTCCTAAGAAAAACTCTTGAGAATACTTACCCAAACGGACATGGCATTTGGTATTAATCTCATCCCTTCATATGCATTCAAGTCACTCTAGATCCTGAGTGGCCTGAGATGGCAGTTTCTAATACAGATTTATCACTATAGGAAAAGTTTAAGCTATGCTCACTGCTGCATGTATGTATGACCTTTGCTTTTTCAGAGCTGTCAAAAGATAAGGATGCACATGACTGCAGAGATGATGCTTTTGAAGACAGAGAGCTGAAATGTAAGTATAAATGGCAAAGGAAAAATTAGTACCAAATTGCACACAGCATAAACCACCCCTGGTCACTGGAGCATTGATTCAAGGCTGGTTTATTTAGCCTGTTGTTTCAACAGACAGAGCCTTCAAGAGAAATACAGCCTCCTGTTCTGTGTCTTGCAAACTCACCATCATAGCTCATTGTGTACTGTTTGTTACATCAGATAATGAATCTGGTTTTTAAAATAGAAAGTAAAGATATACAAAGGAAAATGTGATGGGGAGATATATAACAACCCAAATCAGTAGTTCTTTCCGGCTTGCACTTTTTGCTGTAGAAAGAGTTGCTCATGCAGATCTGTGATGGCCATGAGGGACGAGACAGGAACCTGTCACAGCCACTTGAGCAGGTCTCAACCTCTGTGATTCTGTCTCAACAAAGCAAGAAAATGTATGATCAAGTATCTCACATCTGTGAAACATCCCATGGTGTGGAACAGGAGGGTGAAATTACTGAGGTTTTTCTCTCACTTTCTTGCTGACTTGTAAAGCACTTGCATTAACTGCATCCCAAATCCCTCCCTTCTACACTTTACTGCAGTAAAGTTACAGGTAAGCCTGCTAGTCCCGCAGGTATAGATCTCCAAACCAAAGAGTTAGGGCCTGGGGATATTCCACTGGGAATAATGACATATGGAGCACTAAATGTATTTGAAAGAATTTTAAAAGGTTTTAAAAGAAAGGGGGAAATCTCACTGTATTTGCTAAAGAGCACTTCCCCACCACTATGTTTGAACTACCACTTTATTTCCTCCCATGATCATCTTCTTTTCCTGTTTCATCTTTTAATTAATTTAATTTTAGAACTTTAATTTTGATAATGAAGGAAACTTTCCGATACCTCCAAACTCTAGGAAAGGGGCCCAAAGCTATGAAATGTTCTGTGCCTTCATCATTTTGTAATTAGATAATTTTTTCACTTAACTCTTCCTGTTACAGATATGCAAATTGAGAAGATCTAGAGAGAGCAGGGGAAGACTTTTTTCCTCTATTATGAAGATTTGACAGCTCAAATGTTATGTATTCTATCTATTAAAGGGGATATTAATTTTTTTGTATTTATTGTGTGATGACAATTTTCTATATTGTTGTAACGGAGGAAAAATGTAATGAAGTTGAAATAATTATTATAGCATAAAAAATTATTGAATGCAGTCTTCTGTATATGTGACTAGGTATTGAGTATTTATTTAAATATCAAAGTTTCTACCTTCTCAAATTTAGGCAAATGTGTCTTTCAAAGAAATATTTTATTGAAAATATCTTTTAGATAAAGCACTTTAGGTCTATGACCATCATGAATTTCATATCTAGTTCTTGATAGGTCATCTCCTGAAACATTTTTTCTTCCCTCTTCATCTCAATTTCCTGCATGAAAATGGTTTTCCATCTTTTGAAGAATCTTTTCAATACTTTGATCCTCATAAAAGATGATGCTGCAACAAGACAAGGTGCCATACAAACATGGGATTTTTGGTCCTTAAAATACCAGATGCTCACAGCTAAGCCTGGAAAAGATGATTTAAAACTCTTGGCAAGCATGGCTTGGAAATTACATTATACTGAGCTTTTTCATATCTTTCTTTGAAAAGCATTTTGGGCATTTAATTTCCTCATGATATAGCTGGCACTACTTGGTTACTGCTCATTGCGCTTCTGATTTACAATATGGGGATAATACAATTCTTTGAACATTTAGGAAGAACAGTCCTTGTTTTAGATGGCCATTCTGTTCTCTTGGGAATGGAAAAAAGAAAATCTACTTACTTCTAGGACATGAAATACATGCTTACATGTATATTTAATGTGCAATTAATGTTAAATAAATTTTAATTAACATTTAATTAACATTGCAATTAATGTTAATTTAAAGATTAATGTTAATTGTAATACATGTGATTACATAGAAATGCTGAAGAAACCTGTTCCTGGATCCCATTTCACAAGTTATTGTTATGTTACATTTTGTTAAGTGCATAGTTTTTTGGGGGAGAAAAAAAATGTATAACAATGTATGACAATGGTATTCACAATTGTATTTTTTTTAAATAAAACACGTTTTTTCTTGTGTTTTTTCCTGTTTTCCTTAACCTGTCAGCAAGTAGGGTAAGCTCTATTTGCATATTTCTGAGAAAAAACAGTATATAAGATGTAGGTGTAGGAGAGAGTCTACAGCCATGACCTCCCTCTAATGGCTCCCACAAAGAATAGATGGAAGAGAACTGGAATCTCACTGGACTCAGGTCTTATTTTTTCATTTGAAAATAAATAATTTATTATGCAGTCCCAATAATGTGTTTAAAGTCCTCATTCATGAATACCAGAGCTTCACTGCTGGCAGTATTCAAACTAGCTAATGTAAGGTTGTGTTTAATAATCTCAGAAAGCTGTCCTGTGTAGCAGAATAGAGAAATGTGTCTCAGAATCATAATGGGATTGGTCAACCCCAGTTGACCAATAGTTACTACTAGAGTGATCACTAGAAATCACTAGAGTGATTTCCCTAATTTATTGCAAACCTTGTGTATTCGGATACAGATTTTTCCCATTTGACTCTCAATGTGTTCACTCATGTGAACTTGAATATCTCCTCCTGCTTCCCAACGTGTTTTTTGAATCTGAGTACCATTGAAAGTGATAGCCACATTTTAGTTATCTACAGAGGGTTTTTTGAAATATCAGGGCCATTTGTAGACAAAATACAATACTGACTCAGTACAAAAAAGCAGAATCATATCACCACATAAATAATTTCCTTTCTGGACAAGATGGCCTCTTCACTTTCTACTTCCTGTTTGATACTGGACAAGTTGTATGCATATCACAGTAAAAGTGAAGAAGTCTCCTCTTGTTAGTTCTTATAAGCCTTTGCAAGGCAGTGCTGTTTGCAGTGCTTGCTTAGTGTAATGGAACTGAAGTTAATGTCTTCATTGAAATCTATTGGACAGCAGGAACTGTTACATTTCTCTTTTCCCTGTAGGAGAAGGGTCAAGTTACTGTTGAAAGTGCTGTATATCAGATGAGTAAGATAACAAAATGAGGGGATAAAAATATAAATTCTGTAGCTGAACCCTAACTTCTAAAATGATAGCGCTTGAATCCCTGAATGGTTGATGGAAGAAGAAAATTTTGCTACTTCCTCAGAAAAGCAGGACATGTGCTGGCTAACAGGTAAAGTGAAAAGACCTGCCCTTGCTAAATAACCTCTATTTCATACTTCTCTGAAATACAAAGCTGAACTTGTCTAATCTTATTTTAGAAATTAAGTTTTTTTGTGGCTTCACTTTTACGAATACAAGGTGACAAGGCCACATGTTTATCCCTCAATGCTTTAAGTGATTTCAGGTCAAGTATTTTCCACTCATTATAGAGAATACACACCAAAATGAATGTAGAACACATTTAGTTCATGAGAACTTGGTAAGTGGAAATACTTCCTATCCTAACACAAAAAATGTAGTTAAGTACTACATGTGTAATAACATTTTTTTCTTCTGTTAAAAATATTTGCATGATACTTCAGTGTTTTCAGATATCTGGAAGACAAAATGCAGCAAGCTGGAACAGACTAGCTTCAGTAAGCTGCATGTTACTTCCTAGTAGCTAAGCACTATTAGAATTCCAAAAATGCTCAGAAAAGCCTGGTTCATGTGCACAATCTAAATTAGCTTATTGGTATTTCAGTTCAGGACTCATTTATTTGCCAAATATAACTATGAACCAGTGTGGTATTGTGATGTGGCATTTAATTGTCTAGAATATGGAAGCTATTGCTAATTATAATTCCATTAAAGATCTAATAATATGAAAAACAGAATCATTGATTTTGACCTGCACAGCTTTTCACAGAGCAAAAGTGCAGGACTTTCAAGTGTCTTTCTTTTCCCCCCTGGCCAAAAAAATACCAATGGTCCATCATTCAAGTATGGGCTAGCCAGGAAAACAACAGAGATATTAACACTAGAATTTCTGCTTTTGCAGATGTTAACAGTAGGACTTCTGTTTTTTCAGCATCTTGTTCCAGATTGCCTCTCCATACTTCTCTGATCCCACAAATATATGATTGTCCCAGAGAAGGCAGAAATTATCGGGTTCATGTGATGCCAAAGCAAGTCACTGACTCTTGGGCAATTTCAGTGAGCTATCTTCTTGTTCCAAAATGGGAACACATGAAGAAAACATATTATAAGCAGGACTGGCTCAGAATGAGTAGGCGATGGTGATGGTGACTGTGAAATAACTTTAGTGTTTCTTTTCTGTCATCCAAATCATTGACTTCTGCCAAAGACGTCATTGGAGCTTTTCTGGGAAAAGGTGAGCTTCTCATGAATTACTTGTGTGACATGATAAGCTTACGGAGGAAAAATAAAGTAATGTAACAGTGGTTTTGTTGAACTAGTTTGCTCTGTACTAGGCAGCAGGAGACAATTTCATAAATCAATCTGGAACTGTGAGGCAGGCAATCATCATAGAGCATCTCAAATCACCTAGGATTCACAGAAGTAAAGCCACAGTCATTTTTTTGTTGAGGTAGAACACAATTCTTGAAAGCAGTGCAAGACAAAAGGAAATAAGAGTATGTGTCCCACCTGTAGCACAAACGCATTTGTATCTCTTTTATGTCTCTTACTCATGATGCCATCATAAGTAAAAAGATAGAGTGATAAAAAATGAAAAGATGCATCCATTGATAAAGCTGTTTCATAGAGCAAAATATTTTTATATTGGAAAGGGGATCTATCAGCCACCTAATCACAGAATCACAGAATAATGAGGTTGGAAGAGACCTCTAAGATCATCGAGTCCAACCTATGTCCTAACACCTCA
>JAOTQP010001179.1:27747961-27759045 GCA_026413545.1 Cichladusa arquata
CTGCTGGCCACACTGTTCCTGACACAGGCCAGGGGCCATTGGCCTTCTTGGCCACCAGGGCACACGGCTGGCTCAGGGTCAGCAGACTGTTGACCAGTGTCCCCAGGTCCCTTTCTGCCTGGGCACTGTCCAGCCACACCAACCCCAGCCTGCAACATTGCAGGGTGTTATTGTGGCCAAAATGCAGACTTGGCACTTGGATTCATTAAAAGTCATATCATATTATATATAATATAATAAACATATTATAATATGTTTTATTTCTATTTATTGCCACTGTTTCATTGCAATTGGTTCGTATGCTTTGTGTGTGCATGAGCTGCTCTAATAAGGATTTTCCTTGTTTCTGCTGGTAGTCTAGTGTTTCTTTCTGCTTTTGCTACTTATGACCTGTGATGGATATTAAAGGTTAGCATGGCTCTGATCTGCCTCAGCAGAAGGTAGTTGTTGCAAGTTCTAATGCAATCCTACTTTTATTTCAGATCCACCTGAGAAAATGTTCCAGATCCTCACAATACTATTGCTGGAAACACAGCTCTCCATAGTTTCAGGTGAGAGAGAAATTGCCTTTCAGTTCCACTAGAAGAACCCATGCAGCTTTTAGTATTTAGCACCTGCAGCAATACCTGCATGAATGGTCAGTAATGTCTGGAGCCTCTGCTTTCCATCTTATAGAAGGCACTGGCACTGACTGAGCATAGGTGTCCGTCACTTTCCAGAGTCAGGCTTCTTTAACATATTGTGTATTGGCAGCTGAGGTGTCCAGCATCAGTGGCATGGCTGTGAGAAGGAGGATGGCCAAAGCAACCAATGCCCACTAGGAAGCATAACAATCTCAGTGTGAGACGGAGCGAAGTAAAATCACTTGCGTTCCCCTGTCCATGCGGGTAGCAGAAGCAGCTTGGCTGAAACCCAGAAGGAGCTTGGCACCTTTTCACATATTTTTTTCCCTTATTACAGTTGCATATAAGTGAATAAACAAGCATTGCTAAGGGGAACCTAGCAATGCTAAGGTTTCCCTGTAAGTATTTCAGAGACACATACAATAAAAAGAATGCACAGTTGTATGGACTTCTCTTCAGAATGTCACTACCAACAATCCAAGTGCCCCCAAATTGTCTACCAATATATGGTACACCCAATATGGAAAGTAGTAACAAGGTATACTGAATGAGGTATTATAAATAACTCTGCCATATCAAGTACACTTTAGAATGGCAACCGATTCATAACAGTATTAATTTCAGATTGGGTCAATGGCTAAGATTATGTGGATATATTTTCTGTAGTACTGTTACATTTATCTGAGAAAATGCATGAGTTCATGGTTCCAGGTTTGTGGAGACTGTAATTGCTACATAGCAATTCTGAGCTATACTTGTTTATCCAGTGCAACTCTGTTTCACAGGAACTACACTGGTATTTCTTTTTGTAAAGGATAACAAAATTAGATTTACAGTTCACACAATTAATTGTTGCTTTTACTACAACTTTAGGACATGTGAGAGACCATATCATAGTTAATCATAGGGATAAAATCATAGGGATAGTTTATCATAGGGATAAAAAGGGTCCCTGTATAATCACTTGCCTAGCCTTAAGTTACTCATAAAATATGAAAAAATAACACCAAGAAACTTGGTCATTTTGCCCTCATCGTTCAGATTCTGTAATCAACACAGAATATAGAGGATTTGCTATAATTACTATATGCTACAAATACTAGTGTGAATATGAACAAAAAATGCTTAAAACTTTTAGTCAAATCAGTAGCCATATACCTCTGACTATCTGTACACAGTATACTACCCATATACTATGTGACAGTTTTACCCATATTTAAAGAAAATCAGAACATATTTTGATAAAACAAATGAAACTGTTCTCTTTTCCTCATATAGCTTTATTTACCGTTGAAGTTCCTCAACAGCTCTACACTGCAGAGTATGGGAGCAATGTGACCATGGAATGCAGATTCCCTGTGAATGGCTCAGTGGATCTAGGACTCCTGACTGTTGTTTGGGAGCAGAAAAGGCAGGGCTGGTTGAAATCGAAGGAGGTGTACACATTCCGCAATGGCAAGGCACTCCACCAATCCCAACATCCTGATTACATAGGAAGAGCATCACTTCTGCACAGTGAACTGGAGTTGGGACGAGCCATCCTTCAGATCACCAACGTGAAGATAACAGATGCAGGCTCGTACCTTTGTCTCATTGCCTACCAGGGCGTGGACTACAAGTACATTGCTTTGGAAGTAAAAGGTAAGTGGTTAAATTAAATGCAAGTGTATCCTCATTGAGGCATCTATACTAAATTCTTACAAGCTGGTAGAAATTGCTTAATCTGAAGGAATTTGTTGCTAATTGTCTCATCAAGACTTTGTGCTCAGCCCCAGCTGAACCAAAGCAGTTGTCTTCTTGGTGGCTAGCCTTTGGTTCAACAGCTGAGCTCCCCCAGGAGTTACGGGTGCTGGGGAGGGACAGCCTCTGTTCTCTTTCCATCCTTCTTCCTTTCCCCTTCTTTCTACAGCCTCTTCTCCAGTTCTTCCTCCCTCCTCTCCTTTGAACCCCTGCCTTGTTGGGCCACCTTCTGGTCATTCCCAAAAGTTTCTCAGAGATGCTTTGTTATACTTACGAACTCTGCTGCAATTACCCAAGTGACTGGGGATTCCCCAAGTGACTGCAGCTCCCAGAGCAAGGACATGTGATTTTCTGTGTTCATTGAAGCCAAGTGGGCATCAGTAATTAAAGCTATATGTTACTGGACAAAATTACAGACCAGATCTTTGAAAGATTTCTGGTGTTTCCCACTAATTGCATGCCTGTGTGATAAAAGGCAGCATTTGTTTCCCACCTAGATATTTAAATAGCAATCTTTATCAAATACAAAAATGGACACAGATATTCTTAAGACCCACATTAGTTCCTCTGAAAAGTCAATTTTGTTCTAATATGATGAAAATATTACATTGTTTATAAGCTACGGTAAAACAAACATAAAAATCAGCCTTTCTGGAAGTGACATATTCTAAAAATGAAAATAAGAATCCCATAAGATTCCACTTGTCTCCTCTGTCTTAATAAATTACAAATTTAGTGTCAACTGCTGCCTTGTATAAAGTACCAGAGTGTCTTCTTTTGCTGTAGACATGGTAAGGATTGAATAATCAATTTTGCATTGTTCTGCAAAATACCCTTCATCATTTTAAATAAGTGTCCCACACATATAGCCAGAGATAATACATAGCATAAAAGGGAAGCAGGGAAAGTGAAGTGAGAAAATGACTACTGCTGCATACAACAATTTGACTCAATAACTTCTTATGCAGCATCTTACAAGAGAATAAACACTCAAGTAACGAGAATACCAGGTGAAGACAAGTTTGTTTTTATGTGCCAGTCAGAAGGCTTTCCTCTGGCAGAGGTTTTCTGGCAAAACAAGAACTTCAATCTCAGTGGACCAGCAAATACCACCTATACACTGACTGCAGATGGCCTCTACAATGTCACCAGCATCCTGACATCCAAACCAAATACGAGTGAGAACTACACCTGTGTCTTCTGGAATAAAGAACTGAATGGAGAAACTTCAGCTCACATTTCCACTTTAGGTTCGTATGACCTTGAACTTGTACACAACAGTGTTCATATATACATGAACTATGGCTCACCACTGAAGTTAATGTCTAGAAATCAGTATAATATTAATTACTGAGAAACAGAACAAGTCAGTATTATTTATGTCTTTGAAGTCTTAGCTAGCTTCCACTCCAACATACCACTCTGTATTTTTTCTATAAATTTTAATTTTAAGGTAGCTTTCATTATTTTCCTTCCAATACAGAGGGAATTTTTTCAGCTGCATGGGTATCTTCCCTGATAGTCTCCTACATAATTGTTCTACTTAGCTGTCTACCTTAACTTCAGGAAGGCTTTTGACACTGTCACCTGTAACATCCTCATGGGTAAGCTCAGGAAATGTGGGTTAGATGAACAGGATCAAGAACTGGTTAAACGACAGAGCCCAGAAGGTCGTGATCAGAGAATAGAATCCAGATGGAAGCCTGCTGTCAGTGGCATTCCCCAAGGATCAATACTGGGTCTGGGCTTATTCAATTTATCAACAACCTGGACAAAGGTACCTTCCACAGGTTTGCTGGTGACACTAATCTGGGCAGAGTGGCCAATCCACCTGAAGGCTCTGCTGCCATTCCATAGACCTTGATTAGATGGAGGGTTGGGCAGAGAGAAACCTAATGAAGTTCAACGGAGTGTAAGGTCCTGCACCTGGAGAGGAATTGCCTCAAGTACCAGCACAGGCTGGGGTCTGACCTCTGTGAAGTGGTTCTACAGAGAAGGACCTGGGAGTCCCAGCACACAAAAAGCTCTCCATGAGCCAGCCAAGAAAGCAGATGGTATCCTGGGGGTGCATTAGGAAGAACCTTGCCAGCAAGTCAAGGCAGATGATCCTGCCCCTTTATTCAGCAGTAGTGAGGCCACATCTGGAGTGCTGTGCCCAGTGCTGTGCCTAGTTCTGGGCTCCTCAGGACACAAGAGAGAAGGAGGCTCTGGAAAGGGTTCAGTGATGGCCACAAGGATGATGAGAAGTCTGGAGCATCTCACTTGTGAGGAGACACTGTTTAGTCCAGAGAAGAGAAGATTGAGAGGGGGTCTTATCAATATATATAGGTATTTCGAAGGCATATACCAATAGGATGGTGCCAGACTCAAATGCCATACAAATTAGAGATTTGACTGTTTTTTTGTAAGGCTTTTTACAGTAATATTTCAGAACAAATTATTAATTAAATGACTGTAAATCACCCTGCTGATAAATTCTAAGAATCCTTTGTTCAGTCAGAGCAAGACTTTGGAGAAACAGAACTGATAACTTGATAAACAATGCCTGTTTTGTAAGTCATAAATTTACTCTCCTTTCATGTTTTTGACAGCTTTAATGAGTACACAGTATAGTGGACAAAAATTCCTAATCTCTTTAATCATTCTCACATGCGTGACTGTAGCTGTCCTTCTCTCTGCACTAATAATATTTCAGAAGAGAAAATCGTTCAAGAATGAGCAACCCAAAAAAGGTACATTTTACTTCCGATAGTGAAACTTTTTACTGTTTCTTTATGTTTTCCTGTGAACAACCTTTAGGAAATTTTAGTAACTCTATGCACACTTGTGTGACTTTGGTCACATTTCATTTCTAGATGACAAGAGAGTAGAAGATGAGATCTTGGATAATTTGAGTTGGGTTTTATTTTCCTCCCTGTGTTACCTACGTGAGATAAGATGTATAGAAAGATTTATTTTTAAAACCAACCAGTTAGTATTCTGTACAGAGCACAAACAAACTTTGCCTTGTGTAAGGAGGACTGTAAAAGCATAGTTTGAAGGGTGCTTTCTTCACAGCTACAAAGACATTGTGGCTACAGTATACTACACTATTTTTCAACTCCATTACGGCTCTATAACTAAAATGGTGCAATACAAGATTATCGCAGTATTTCTTTCCTTGTTTGCATGTGAAGTAGTGCAAAAGTAATAAAGGAAACAGACTATTATTCTAGTATTTTCTTGCACATGAACAGACTCCAGTAAACCAGACAAATATATTTACAGTCATGAGAGTCTTAACTATGACTTCAGAATTTGATTCAGGTTTTGTAAAAGAAATGTAGAGTTTATTTATTTGATATGATTCAATAATGAACTTAACTGTGCTTACAGCTCAGTTTAATGTGAAGTTTCGCTGAATTGATTGTTTCTTTCAAATCCAGAAATGTTTAAGCTAAATATGTATATATTTACTTTAACAGACAGGAAAAGAAAACTGAACTCTAATGCAAAGGATAACAGTAAGTCATAAGCAATTTTTAAAATTTACATTTATAGATTTTTCTTTCTTACACCTAAAATCTTAAAAAATATGTAGGTTGCAACCCAAATAATGTTACGTCAAAATAGAGGGTAGTTTTGAGTTTAAATTATTTTTTTCATGAGTTTTTTAAAAATGCAGTTTTTAAAGTTTTGACTTTCTCTTGGGCAATGTATAACTTATAAATATTGGGTCCCCTTCACTAAGGTACCAATAGCTTTCATATATAACTCAGCACACCTCTGTATACTAACTGGGATTCTAGTAGTCTTGGCTGAGAAGGATACTTCCAGAAAGCTGGTTATTTTGGCAAGCATCAAGATTATTGTGGGTATAGTCTGTTATATTTTTGGATCAGGCTGCAGGTTTTAATAACAAATAAAATGATACCTCATTTATCTGGAATGTTATATCATTTCCTAGGGTACTTCTTGTCTTATGAGAATATGATTTGCCTAGACATCCAGGAATTTTTACATTTCAGAGGGAAGATAATACTTAAAAAGCTGTCAGGATGCATCTAAATGTTCTGTACTAAATTTATACTGAAAGAAAAAAAAAAAAGGTACCATCACAGAAAACTACAAATCAATTATAACAAGAAAAGTCTTAATACATCTACTTATATAAATCAGTATTGTTACCTATAGATAAAATTTTGACAGGTTAATGCATTGTTGAGGAGAGAGGCTGTGGCCAGTGTTAGGTACAGAGGTACTATGGCTCAGCCATAATGCCTTGGTGTCCATGCGACCCTCCCATAGCATATTGAGGTCAGCCCTGAGGCTGCCAAGGAGCACAAATTGAGTAATACTGAGATGCAGCTAACCAAGGAAACACAGAGACAACTCAGGGCTTTTCCAAAGACAGGATTTCTTTTGAGAATCCACCCCCATGTTTCTCACTGCTAAAAGAGTACATAAAGAAGTCACCAGCTTAAAAAATTAATTTTGTAGGTGAAAGCTAGAACTGGATGAAGAAGGCATGAATTCACTGATTTCCAAATCACCTCAGGCTGTCATGTTTGCATCTTAACTGTAACTGTTTGATCCACTGCCATCAGTAGATATTACAGTTAAAATAACACTTTCAGAAGCACACTTTCACCTTCCAGAAACCTTGCTGCAGTCAAAGTCTCATTCTTATTTTTCATGTGACAGTGTGAAACTTTAGTGGCATCATGTCATGCACTAATGAACACAAGCCCAAGGCAAGCAGCATTCTGGAGGACAGCGTTGGTGCGTGTCCGGACATAATTCCAGTGCATATTGTCCAAGCAGAGCTTGGCTTCCCCTGGCTTTTTATATTACTTTTGTAGAATTTTTCCACTTTGTAGCCTCTTCTGTGCACTTAGTGAAATGAATAAATTAAAGGAGACTTAAGCCACTCTTTGCAGTTTTACTTCTTCATTTTAATGACAAAAAATCTTTGTCTTACTTGCAACATGCAGTAAGTCAGATGACAAACATTTATATTTCTCAGCATTGGATATTTTTAAGAAACCCTGGAAAGAACCTTTTTTCCATGATGAGTAGGTAGTTGAAGCATAAAAGCCACAGCTACTTTACCACAGTGCCTTGGAAATGACCCATACAGTTCTGGTTACAGGAACAAGGATTGTTAATGTTACCAGTTTTAACTTACAGCTCAAGCTGCATCAGAACTGAATATGTAGGACATTTAAACTCATCACTGAAGTCCCAGTTCTGCACACTTTTAATCACACGCACAGATTTACTGACAATCATTACCATGGATGTCTTCTAGACAGATTTCAGTTTTGTTATTTCATTTATATGGCTGAAAGTGAGTGATAACTTTGTAAAAGAAAATTCAGAATTTGGACTAGAGATGAAAAAGATAATTCTTTCCTCAGAAAAGATTGCAGCAGATTTGTAAATTGTAATTGTAAATTATGACAGCTTTAAGGAGCCCCCGTAACTTCAGCATCACCCAGAAGACTGATCTTTCACTTTCTACCACTCAGCTGTTAAAATCAGGCTTATTATTTTCTTAAATTATTGCAGATGTTTAAACTAATACTATTGCATTTTCTTTCTTTAAGGTGATGATTTTAACTCTCAGACTGAGGCTTTATACTTGTCAACTGTCACAGCTTCAAGAGACAGTGGGAGTGTAGGTCTGTGAAAATTCTTTGCCTTACATGCCATAATTTGCACTTTTTCTATCTGTTTTTGGGGACTTCAGAAGAAAATTACAGCACTTTAGCCTTGGGATAAACAGTGAGCTCATGGGGATGTATTTGCACTGCAGTGATGGAAAGCTATGCCTCCTCAGATACCACATCTTCTTGAAGTTACTGGGAACTACTCTGTCATGAAATGTGGTTTACCACTGTGGAGAGGTCATCTGAGTGCCTTTGACACACTTTACTTTTGGACTTACTGTTGTTCAAGGGATTTTTGTTTAAGAATGCCTTTATTAACTGTTCCAGTCTCAGGAACAGTGCTTGGATTCAAACACGTTGTGTAATTTGAATAAAATCTGTAAATACTATCTTATGTCGATTACCTTTCAGGTGGAAACATCATTACATGCCCATATCCCATTTCCAAATTTTCTAACACATTAAACTGGATATTACCACAAGTACCCACTATCATTGCAACGTCTAGAAGATACCTCATATCACAAGAGCAATAAGAAGTTGACATTAAATCAAATGAGAGACAAAAAAATACCAATACCAGCAATAAATCAACATTATGTTGCATAAGAGAATTTCCACGTCTATTAAAAAACCTCACAAGTAAGTCAGGTAAAAACCATGAACTGTGATACTATACTACATTACAGTAAGAAGTTTCAAATTTGAGGTGATTATTCAACAGAATTTTCCTTAGGAGGAATTTGGAAGCAAAAGTGAAAATAAAGCTCAGACTGATTTCTGCACTGGTTATTTTTAAACAGTAATTTTGCCTTTGTTCAGAGGAAGAAGTGAGTCTTTTTCATGCAAGGCTGCTTTACTTCCTAATACTGGAAGGACAGATTTGGGAAAACATCCAAAATGTAACAACTTTGCCTCTTAGATAGTCATGACATAGTGAAGCAAGGGCACTGGGTAGGATTTGTCGTATTGCTTTGAAAGACCAGTGGCTTTGGAAAGCTGTCTTCTCTACTACGATAGATGTAACAAGATTGAAGAAAGGTGTTCCCATGGAAGCTACCTCTGTCATGATCTTGCTTTTAGAAGAGTTCCACTGAATAAAGCTTTTTCATAGCACTTGCTGTGAATTTGGATGGGAACTACTTCTCCAGTGCCACTTTGCAGTTATTTGTTGCACAGAAGTGGACCAACAGTGCTGCTATGAGACCAGAACATCAGCATTCATTCTCTCGTTTCATCAGGACAGGTGATTTTAAAAAGCAGGACTGCCATTGATTTTACTTGTGGAAGAGAAAAACTAATCTCTCTCTGACATCATCTGTAATTTAATATCTACGTATTGCACCTTTAATTGCCCATTTGTAGTCACTGGATTCAGCTGAGACAAATCCACACTAGGCTTGCTATGTCCTATGTCCTTGCTGACATGGCAAATCAGGCAGATGTCAGAGATTCAGAGGCAGCCTCTTGAAGCATTGGTTAGCTTAATATGGAATAGCAGCTTGGGAACAGAACTGGCTTGCACCATTTAGCAATATTTAAGGGTCAGTGCATAATGTCAGGCAATTTCTCTCTGTTCCACATTTGTACTCAGCTGGGAACTATGAGCCCTTGCCCTTCTGTCAGCCATGGTGAAATGTAACCCATTGTATTCCTCGAAATAGTTAATTTTGCATTTTTCTAATTACTTTTTCCTCATGAAAATGAAATGGAAGTAATTAAAATTGAATTTATGTGGATGAACATAAATAGTACACAGCAGTCTTTGCAATTAGACTGCGGTGATTATCGTTCCTTATGGAAGTCATCCTGTCATTATCTTATACTGGTGAGTAAATGCTGCCTTGGTGTGGGCAGCAAAGAACAAGTGTGGGTAGCATTTCCTGCCCATTTTACAGGCATAGCAAATGCTACCATGGTTTCCCTCTTACTGGATTGTACACTCAAAGGTTTCACCTGGCATGCCTAGGCAGAAGCAGCTCAGTTTTCCACAACACTCCTATGCCATATCCATTCCATTTCATCATAAATGGAACAATAGCACTGTTTACTGCGGTAACTATAAGAATACCTAGAAATGCATTTTGGCTCACAAGTTTCTATTTTCACCAGCTCTTGTTGGATGCTTAGGAAGCTGACTGACAGATCTGAGTATGTGAAAGTTAGCTTGTCAGCAGCTTGGCCAGTCTACATATGTCTGTGAATTCATGCAAGACTTGTCTTTTACTGTAAACTATTGAATATATGATACGTGTGTGATATGAAGTGTTTCTGTTCCTTCTGCTTCACCTACTGTTTTACATGCTGTTACCTCCAAACAGCTGAAGCAAGTTTCCACATACAGATAAACTGCCTGCAAAATGTTTGAAGGATTGGTGCTCTGTTTGTTTGGGGTGTTCTCTCTGTGTTTTGTTGTTGTTGTTTTGTTTATCTGTAGGGTTTTTTTTTTTTTAAAATTGGGTTGTTAGGGGGTTTTATTTGTTTGGTGGTGGTGTTGTCTTTTTGTTTGTTTTTTTTATAGTTTTGAAATTAACAGTGAGTCAAGAGCTGATATTGTTAGACCATAAAACTATTAGGTGTTTTTAGAGTTTGACTGTAAAACTTGTATTGGCAGAGAGGGTACCTTGCATAAGATTATTCTGTTACCCTTTCCAATATGTACTGCCACTATTCATCTCCATGTGTTTGTCTCAACATGCATATCATAAACAATAGCATCTTAGTGTACCTAAAAGAAGTATGCATTCAACTGAAGTTGGTGGAATGATTGTGTGAAAACATGCAAAGAATCTAATCAGTGTTTTATAGTCACCTAAAACATAGTTTACTGAACTTTAATGATGACCATTTTTCACATGCAAGCAGAGAAAAAGTTTGTTTTCAGTATTTAATTTTTCTGGTATGGCTAAGGAAAACCTACTTTTCCAATTTGCTGACCTGCTTCACTATGTATGAGCGAGGTACCTGCCATCTTAGCACAGGAGTGACTGGCAAATTGGGTGATTAGTCTTTCTGTTCATTCCTCACCTCTGCTATCTACCAGAGATTTTAAGGGTTTACAGTAGGTTTA